>PPJH02000076.1:0-46396 GCA_003705705.2 Blastobotrys raffinosifermentans | reverse complement strand
AAAGCCAAAGCCGCGCTCCCAACTGACGAAACGACACTGTCTGACGTTTGACGGAAGCTGAAAAAGTGGAAAAAAATGTCCGTGCGCGAGGTGCGTTCGGTGTGGGAAGCAATTAACAGCGGCAGTTATAAGCAGGCACAGGCTAAGATTTCTAAGGAGCTTAAAAAGTCTCCTGATAATGCCTACTACCAGGCCCTGAACAGTCTGATTCTGCTGCGGTTGAACAAGCGGGAGCAGGCTCTGGAGGTAGCTCGTAAGATTGCAGCAGCGGGAGTCCCCAACAGCCATGTTCTTCAAGTTACTGGAGATGTATTTCAAGAATTGGACTTGGTAGACGAGATCAATTCCATGTATGAAGCTGCCAACAGGAAGGACCCTCAGAGTGCGGTAATAGTGAGCAGCTGGTTCGACTCAATGATCGAAAACTCTCATATCAAGGGCCTGGCCAAAGTAGCAATGGCCCATCAAAGGTCCTCGGGAGCATCTAGAGAGTCTACTTTCACAGCGGTGTTCCACATGTATCTTGCCCATTCAAGGGGAGTGATTTCTGATTCTGAAAAGAAGCTATACCCCATGCTGGCTCATCGAATGCTGGATAAGGTACAACCGTACGAGACTGCCCAAGAGGTATACGTGCACGCATTGGCTCTGAAGATGAATGAGTCTCCTGAGCCATTGGTCAACTATCTCCTGTCTGACGACGTTAAGACAAATTGGAATTCTTTAGACCTACAAGTAATGCTGCTTGAAACTCTCAAGGACTGCAAGCGTTATAAAGATTTGTATGACGAATGTCAGAAGGCCATCAGCACGGAAAAGGACCCGGACTCCACAAACTGGCTGCATTGGCAGGCAATGGTTGAATCTGCTGCCGAACTAGGAGGAGATCACTTGAAGACCATGGAACAATTCATCAAAGCTTTCCCTAAACCAACTAGAAATGCCCGTCTAGCAATGGTCAAACTTGCATCGGTAAAGTCATCAGGCCTGTCGCTGTTCGACAAGGTGGTAGAGTACTTTGAGTACAGCGGGGCCAAGAGAGTAGCGTTTGAGGACCTCCGACCGTTTGTTACTTGTCCAGATTTTGATAAAGTCAAGTTTTTGGAATGGCTCAATAACACTAGCGCTCTTAGTAATTGTGATGACTGGAGCAAGCTGAATTGGAATGTTAACGTTGCCAAATTCAACTACCTGCTGGCTCCTCAACAAGGAGATCATGTAACTGCCAACATTAAACGGTACCATGACTCCAAACCTCTACTAAAAGACAAGGATCCAAAGGACTACCACTCTGGGGACGACTTTTTGCTAATTGCTGCTTCAGAGCTTATGAAACAAAAGGATAAGGTCAGTCTGTGCAAAGCTGCTCTTCTTCTAGAGCATGCAGCCAAGGCAGACCGTCACCAATTCTACGTTCGACTGTGGTTGGTGCGCATTTACATTCTTCTAGGAGCGTTTGCGCGGGCAAAGGCTCATTATGATAGTCTGTCGATTAAAATGGTTCAACTGGAGACATTGTCCTACATGTTGACAACTCGGTTGAGCACTATAAACCCCGATAGTACGGTTCTGCGGTCTACTTATGAAATTGCCCGGCAGGCATCTGACTTTGTCAACTACATCAAGTTTGCCTACAATGGAGCCTACACTCAGATTGAAGGGTTTATGGACCTTCATTACAAGTTTTCGCACAGTCTCAACAAGGCACTGGTGGACTTGGAAACAGTCAAACTAGAGCGATTGACTACTGACAATGCAAACACAAAGTTCATCGAAGCTACGAATACGTCTGTGGCCCTCGAAGACAACCGAGATTTTGACTCAATGTGGAACTGTAATGGCCCTGATGAGATCCCCTTATCTCAGGTCTTGACAGTGGGCCCCGTTCAGAAGTCCGAGTGGGCTCATGCGTTCCAGATCCGAGAAAAAATCATCCGCAAGCTTGTTCCTGGCGGTGACGAGCTCATTGGCTTGGTGAAAGCTCTTGAGGACATTATTAAGCATCACTCCAGCCAGTTTACAGATGAAGAGTTATGGGCTCTGGAAACTATTGTGCTGGTAGCCGCCAGCGCCCAGGCCAAGGAGAGTAAGGAGGGATACACTGCTGTTGAACAAAAGCTGTCAAGCATGGCGCTCGATGAGCAACAGACCGGCCAATGGAAATGGTTCCACAGAGCATTTACAATTTTGGAGACTTGCAATGTTGTATCAGGCTACATGATTCGTCTCAAAACTAATAGGAATCAGGTAAAGGCCAATTTGGATGCTAGCGAAGCCCTGAGAAGCGCAGTTAGTGCCATGACCAAGAATGTCAAGGAACAGGCATTGCAAGTGAAAAACTCACGCAACCAGACATTCCAGCATCTCACTGGCCAGCTGAGCCCTTGGGCTGAGGAGAATGGAATTTCTGCTTCTCTGGTAGAGGAAGTAGTGGACGGCATCTGCGCAGCGTCCGACAAGTCCATCACCGTACTCCGCAACTGCGTGACTCCATAATAGTGTACCTAGTGAATAGTCTTTGCCATTTCTTGCACTTGTTTAGTGCCCATAGCAATTAGATATCTCATTTGTTCCTAAGTTAGCGACTGCAAAGTAAAACTTTTCACCTACTGTCCACATACCGGGTCTTCGACGTTTCGATTTCGTTCAAACTCTTGTCTGGCCCATGTTATCAGTTCCTTGCGAGTATTAACATCACGTACTTGGTACGCAGTGCGGAATGCGTAGCGTACCAAGCTTCTAGCCTGGGCTCTTTGAACAAAGTATGCGAAAGCGTTCTTTGGGTTCATGGGAGAGTTATTTAGGAATCGGTGATCGGAATCAAAGTGGGAAGTAAGAGAAGTATCTGGAGTGCAGCAGTAGGCAAACGACAAACGACGTACAGACAGTTCAAAGTAGCATAACAGATACAAAGTGATTAAGACAACGAAATGAATGGACGAATGGAATGACTGAATCGTGTATATATATATGTACATTAACGCTTGACCCAGGTGTAGGATTTTCGGGCCTTAACCTTACCAGGCTTCTTTCTCTCCTTGACACGAGGATCTCTCTTGAGGCACTTGGCTCTAGCTAGTCGTGACAGTAGCAGAGGGTTGTGAATGACTAGGGCCTGAGCGATTCCGTGAGCAATGGCACTAGCCTGTCCGGTCTTTCCTCCTCCAGTGACAGTAGCAAAAATGTTGTAGGATTGTTCACCAGCTACGACCTTGAGAGGGTACAACATGGCATCACGGTCAGCAGGACGTTCAAAGGCTTCATCCAGAGGCTTTCCGTTAACTAGAGCTAGTCCAGATCCCTTGACGAGCTGAACCCGAGCACTGGCGGTCTTGCGTCGGCCAACTGCAATGGCTCGTCCTACTTCGTCAAGAGTCTTTGGCTTCTTGGCAATGAAACCGTCAGAGCGAAGAGATACAAATCGAGATAGTGCATCAGGCACAGATGAAGGTACAAGCTGGGGGTCCATGAGGGCCAGGTCATTCAGAGAAGTAAGGAGCTCCCGGTAGTACTTTTGCTTAAAGTGCTTAGCACCCAACATGTCTCTGTATTCGTTAAGAGACAGCCAGGTAGGGACTTCAATCTCTGATCGACCTAACCGGGGAATAGTCTGGTTCTTCATCGTAAGGTCGTTTAAGGTTCGCATAATCTCTTCATGAGCAGGCATGCCCATGAAAAAGGCCCGTTCTCGGGGCACAACTCTCAGTCGGCTGAGGTCAGGGGCCAGGTGCCTCTCGTCTTTAAACTGTACACCCTCAGCGTCGCGAGCTTCGTCGGCAGACACCTGGGAGCCAATGTTGTTAAATTTTTCATACTCCTTGACCAGTCCCTGCAGTCGCTGCTCAAAGGGGTTTGCAATGGGCGATGATGGCTTTGGAACGTCCGAATAGAATCGCATGCCCAGGAGCTGGCGGCCCAGTGGGCGTCTGGGCACCAGAGCCCGCAATGCTCTCATGATTTCGGTGTATAGGGTTTCTGAGTTTTTCAAAGTGAAAAGTGAAAATCGGTAACCGCGAGCGGCCCCGTGATTATATCACGTGATACTTTTGGAGGTTAACGAATTCAACGGTTGACCAACAGTCAACGAGAAAGTGATGGCCCAATTGTTATTCGTTCGACCCTTGCAATTGAGCAATGTATTGTTCAATTGCTTGTTGCAGGCCAGAGTTTCGCCGACACATCATTCGTACGTCGTCTAGGTTCACGGTCTTCCGCTTAGCATGACGGGCAAACCCTTCCAAATCCTGACCAAGAGACACTGAGTTAGCAGTCAGAACAACCATATCCAGATCATAACATACGTGCTTGCCTAAAAACCACATCTGCCAGCGATGTCTGGAACTGAGTTGACGCGTCAACATCCAGTTCTTCACAAGCCTGGCTGACAATCTCCATCACCGTGGCCCACACCTCTGTTCTCAGTTGCTAATTAGTATACCAGTAAACTTTTAAACAGGGTTCAATAGCGATTCTCACCTCTAATTGTTCAGATTCCTGTTGTGACATCTGTGACACTGTTATATCTATCAACGATAGCAGAACTGGTTCATTAAGGTTGGGCAGGCGAGAGGCTGAGTAGCCTCGTGCGGCGTGACAAATTTCAAAAAATCGAGAAAACGGTCTCTAAATCAGCTCGATCAGCTCGATCAACTAGATCAACCTAAAAAAAAAATGGCGCCAAAGTATATTATTGAGCATATGGAGGAAGGGGTGTCGGACTGGGTCCGTCTTGAGTACCTTCAGATTGTGCGAGAGGTCGGATCGGACAGCCTGTGGCTATCTGGAGTCAAGCCAGGGCTTAAAATGCCTGAGGAATTTGTACAGGCAGGCATCCAGCACACCACCAAGGACGTACTAGAGTTTGGCCAATTGGACCCCAACTTTGACAAGAGCCGGGTGTGCCTTCTGGACCCTTCTGCTACCGAGGAGTTTAGTCCCGAGGACCGAGACCGGTTCGACTACTTTTTGTTTGGCGGCATTCTCGGCGACCACCCTCCTCGAGACAGGACTGGCGAATTGAGAAACAAGGGCTTTGTAGGCCGCCGACTGGGGCCCATTCAAATGACCACTGACACGGCGGTCCGAGTGACCAAGATGATTTGCGACCAGCAAAAGAAGCTGGACGACATTGACTTTGTGGACTTTCCTGAACTCAAATTCAACAAGAATGAGTCTACAGAGATGCCGTTCAGGTATGTCAAAGACGCGCAGGGCCGCCCCATCATGCCCCAAGGAATGTTTGAGCTTATCAAGGCTGATTCGCAAAAGTCTCTCGATGATCTCCTCTAACGTCTAACTCTAATGTCATAACTTAACTGTCTACAATTATAATTGTCACTGTAAATGTCTAATTCCACCCGTCAAAGCTCACTAAAACTAGGCTCACTAGGCACACTAGCAATTCTCGGTAGTCATCACAGACTCACTAGGAATGCTCACTAGTCATCGCTAGGCCATTCCCACTAAACATCGCCAGGCTAACTACTATCTAGGTCTAGACTCACTAAACTAACCAGGCTAACTAGGTCTAGACTCACTAGGCACGCCAACAGCTGCTTAATAGGAATAGACTCCAATTCTACCTTGTACTGGTCCACATCTATCCAATCAACTCACGGCCATTTCGGCTTCTTGCCTGTATCTCGGCTTCTTCCTTTGCATCTCTTCCGTCCGGACTTTCCTCCACCCGACCTCCCGACGCATTCTCTCCACGTGTAGGCCCACTCAAATCAGGTTTAGTTCCCGGTTTCAGAGATGGCTGCGGCCTGTTGGCACGCCTAGGCCTGTGGGTGCCTGTGGGTCTATAACCTAGTCATAGCAGATTTCTCGTATTGGCATGTAAAGAGGGGTAACAGAGGTGGGTTGAAGTCAAACAGTAGCCCGTAGCAACCAGGAAGCCAAACAGACCTGTAAACCGTTTACCGGTTTTGCTGCAGTTGCGCAGGAGGTTTTGGATTGCTACTTGAACATTGCTGGTTGCTGGCAACCTTGCTAGATCAAGGCAGTTGAGATCGTGCATTTCAGGTGCAGATCCAAAGGTTTTTTTTCCTCTATATTTTTGTTCTAGTGGGTAGTGATACTGCACGAGTCTAAGACACTTGAATCGCCATTGTTACTGCTTCAGGGAAAACAAGTAACAGACTCAGTAACGGAGTCGCGGCAAGGGCTTTGCGACAAACAAGTGGATGTCGAACATCTATTGCGGTTAAAATTTTGCTTTTTGCGTTGTTTGAAGGTATTTATAATCCCATTCCCCTTGAACATAGGGGATCGCATTTTTACTGTGTATAACCCCTCCCCTATTTGTACTGCCTGTATTGCCTCCAACCTAGCTGCAGCCCACCGGTAGGCAGTTTTGACATTTTGACATTCTGGCAATTTCGATCGCAAAAGTTTTATTACTGTAGGGTAGTTTGGTAGTTTTTTACACCTGAACCTACAATGACAATGATGCCTGCCCGCGAGGATAGCCAGGCCGCTGGATCCTCGTGGTCTTCTTACGCTGACCGCAACGCCCTCAAGATAGATCTTGGTGTGCTAGCGCCTTCGTCGCCTTCAATGGCCTCCCCGACTGCGGTCATTTCGGCTGCTAATCGCAACGTTGACGATTCGTCCATCATGGCTGACGCTATCACATCTCTGCTAGAGCGATCCGACGATCCGGTCGCAATGCCCTTTGATCCTCAGGTAGATCCCTGTCTTCGTATTGTGTCCATCTGCTCTTCTTCGGACACTACGTCTAAATATGCAATTCCTCGACTGCTAGACCACTATCACCGCCGCCATGCTACTAGTTACGACGTCCACGCTCAGATTTCTCACATTATTCCCTCGAATAAGCCTACCACCATATTATCTGCTATAGGGTCTTCTGGCATCAATGGTGGTGCCGGCAGCACTGGTAGCGCTGGCATCAGCACTTCTCGACTGGACCGTCACAAGTCTACTCGGAGTGACTACTTTAGCACTGATTTCAGAGAGGAGGCTGCCCGTCTCCGCAAGCAAATGAACCAGGGTGTCGTTTACAGATCTCCTCCTCTTTCCCCCGAGTCTGGCCCTGTGGACTCTGCCGATAGATCTTCACTGCATGGAACTGACCTGTTCGATGCCAAAAATTATCTTGCTACACCAGCATCCCCATCGCTACTGGAAAAGTACCAGTACAAAATCTATCATAGCTTCTGCCCAATGACCCCTGGCGGGTACACTCGACCCATTGTACCTCCGCAATCATGCCATTTTGCAATTAATATCCACCCTTTGCCTACCCATACCGTACCTCGCTTTGAGGCCTTCACCAGGTCCCAGTTCACCGAGTTGCGCCCCGGCGGCGCAATGGTCATTTGCTACCCTACCTCTCTCAAGCTGTATACTGACCATGTTATTCCATCCCTGGATATTGGCCTCCACCAGATGCTAGCCCTTAATCAGATTTCATCCCAGGCCTGCGAAGAGATCTCTTCTCTGCCCGACCCTTCACTAATTCCGAGTTTTGACGCTCAACGTGCATGTCTAGAGTCAATTCCTGGTGCCAGTATTGAATACTCGGCCCACTTTGAAGACTATGAATGTTCCAATTGGGGATATCGATGGTTCAATGAAGAACTAGATTGGCTCCGGGGAGTGGTGCAACGCAATGACTTTTCCACCGGTCAGACTTTGATGAAGCTACTAGAAGCAATGTCCAAGAACTCCCTATGGAATTCCACTGGACGAACTGACATTGCTGTCTTTGTTGTCCGAAAAGTCCGGTCCACTTCCCAGTGATCCCAGTGATGCCAGTGATATTTATTTCAACCACAAAAACTCCGCATTCCTCACTTGCTGTATACTAATCATTCTTTCGCATCAATATACTAATCAATTCATGCCCCTTCATTCTAACTTTCATTCCAACTTTTCACTCCAACTTTTCACATTTGGAAATATTTATATGTATATATTTTAGTGTACATTATTTTTCGTTCGATTGTTGGTCTTCTTGAAGTAATGGCACTCCGTCCGGTTTGTAGAGCGACCACAGAATGAGATTGACCATGTCAGGATTCTCAAAGTATGAAATGTGCGATGCCAGAGCTGCGATTAGTGAAATGTCAAGCACACCCTCCTGAAGGCCGTAGTCGACTCGTCCGTTAACATTGAGCTTATGGAGCTTTTCGGCGACCCTACTGGGCAGCTCAGGTCCTTCAGATTCCTCCGATTCAGGCTCTTGCTTGTCCAATGTCTTTTGGAATTTGTCATGAGCGTCTCTAGTGGATTCCAACACATTCTTTAATGCATCCTGCACAGACTTGTCGGTCTTTGAGGCCCAAGAGGACATTACGGTGGACCATGCCGAAGTGGCTCCTTTGGTAATTCGTTGACCAAACTGGCTGAGTTCCTGGATCTGGGAGTTGAGTCCTCCCTTGGAGTATGGAATTCGAGCAACTGGACATGGTGCAGCCTCCTTATCGACCAGTGGTTCTACTCGGTACGCAATGGGGTCACAAGGGTGGAAAATGTTATAGTATGATCCATTAATGAGCAGTTGTTCTGGCTCAATTGAGGTGCCCTCCAGTAGCAGAAACAATCCTTGAGGCGATCCTACTCCATAAAAGTTTTCCACTTCAAACTCTAAATCTTTGACGTCGTCTTTGTTAGTAAGCATATCGAAACAGATGGCGGATCCTAGGGAATGGCCAATTAGAGATACCTTGAGTTCATCTCCCACGTTGGGATTGTTCTCTCTAAACAACTTGTAGATGCGATTGACTTCTTCCTTGACCGCATCAATAATTTGGCGCTTGAAATTAGGCTGCTTGTACAGGAACACGTCCAAAATGACGTCTCCGACAATATGGCGGACGGCCCTGACTCCTTCAACCGTAACATCATCAAGCGTAATCCCTTTTGGATGAACCGTACGTTCCGACTGGGTCATTCCAAATGCTACGCTATCTCTCCACATTACTGGAAGAGCCTGAACTTCGCAATTGAGCAAACTGGGGTCTCCTTTTTGGTCCTTCTTGGACTTGTTTGACTTTTCGTCCTTCTTCTTGGAATCTACAAGGACACTCCCAGGATTAAGAGCGGCCTGCAGCTCCTCGGTTTCATTATACAGAGTTTTGAAGGACTTTCGGAACACATTAATGTCATGAACAAAGTTGACACTTTCAATCTTTCGAGCCAATCGCTGACCAATTCCATGGACACACAGCAGCAAATGAGTGACCTTTCGAGTGCTGTCATCGGGACGGGTTTTATCAGTGCTTGCCTTATCAGTGTCATCATATTCAGACTCCATTTCATGTTTGAGGTCATCCTCGGACTTTGATTCCATCTGCCCTTCAGAATCAAAAAGAGAACTCATGAACTTGTCCTTTAGCGACTCTTCAGCAGGAGAATCAGATACGGTATCCCCATCAGCACCAACAGCACCTTCCTGCTCTTCATCTACCTTGTCATTGTACCCCCGCACCACTTTGGTGCCTCCAGTAAGCCTTTGTAAGGTCATGGAATCGTCAGGATTGACCCAAGCAACTGATCTATTGTCTTTGGAAAACTTGATCTTGCCCGACAAAGAGTCTAAACAGTACACGCGCTCGGTGTGCTTTTGTTTGGGATCAGCCTTTGCATCATCGGCAATGGCCTTTTGATAAAACGATTCAATCTCTAGCCCCAGTTGCTCTGAGCAAGGCGAGGGCTTGCCTCCATTATGGTAGAACCAGAGCCCTCGACGAACATCAAACACTGGTCCCTGCCAGTATACAGGAGCCACTTCGCGACGGTCCAGGTCAACATGGAACAATCCGTCTTCCTTGACCAGAACCTTGCGATCGGGATCATTGTTGTATGCCCACTCCAATCGCTTGGAGTCATTGGCAGAAAAGGGCACAAACGTAGATGGAGGCTTGGTTGGCTTGTACTGCATAGCCTCCGGCTTTGACTTTGGCACGTCACTAGCGTAGAACCATCTCACAATGGACGACTGGTGTGCCGTGGAATAGCATCGTTGCCAGTTGCGGCAGCTGGTCACACTAATGACCCGGACACGTATAGGACCGCTCCTCATCCACATCGTGATAGAACTACACCCAACAGGACACAATAGACCGACTCACGTCACTGTTGTCGTCAAAAAATCAATCTAAATGATCTTGATGAACAAACAATCCATTGTTAGTCCTCGGGCTCCTCACTGACAGGACCCAGGGTGCATGTGAACAGCCGCATTGCTTACGGCGCACGCCCCTACTCGTGAGGCTCGACATGGCTCCCGTGGAGCGTCTAACAGGCGACAACAAATAATCTACCAGTAGTTTTTTGAGTTAATATCTGCTGTACATTAGTTATTACAAGACTAGTTAGGCCCATCACTGCCGGGCCTCTCGGGAACAATCAGCCGTAGGCGATGGCTGGAGGGGAGTTTAGGAATGACCGAAACAATGCAGGCGGCACAATTGATAACAAACATTGTCAAATCGTAGCGGGTGTAGTGAGTAGAGATGAGGAACAGGCCCACGGGCACTCCTAATAAGAACTTCTTTGCTGGCGTGTACTGGTCTCCGTCGTCAATTTGCTCCCACATTGTCAGCTCATCGTAAGCGCCGGCGTTGAATTCAAATGGAATGCCGGTCACGTAGTGGAACATGACATAGGTCCCGACTACATAGGTCAAGTTAGTGAGAGTCCAACTCAGCTCCTGGCTGACCCCGGGAATGAGGTCGTACACCACCTTGAGCAGTACAATAATAACAACGTGAATGACCCACGCTCCTTTAGAGTTGACCCAGTTTGCGTTAATGTTAGGCAGAGCGGCCTGGTCACTCTGTTCCACCACCGTCTCGGGTTCTAAGTGAGATAGAATGGACGACGACCGTCGTCGGTTATGGCTTGTGCCAGGGGACAGCGACATTCGTCTATTGCGCTTCTCGTCCGTCATTGTTGTGGCCATCGTTTGGCACCGGATAAGAAAGTAGTTGATGAGTTAGTGGCGACCTCTTAGTTATAAACACTCAGAAACACAGAGCTACAGAGGCGGCTTGTTTTATCGGATACGTGTTGCAAGTTTAGCTATGTTGCAGGAGCAGACAGCTGTGGCAAAAATGTCTGCGAGATTTTAAACAAAACAAAAAAAAACCTTTTCTCGAGTCTCGATTAAGGGGCGAAGGCAGATCGTGATCTTTCATCGCAAGCCACATGACCTCGAGATTTTGGTCCCCCACCCACGCACTTCTCACAATGGACTAACCGGATCCTCAGGAATGAGCGTCCAATGGATTGTATTTTGTGCTTTGAATATAAAAGTGATGGCGGAGAAGAAGGTCAACAGGCATGAGATCAATTGACCACTCATCAATCCATATACAACGTGCCAGCACCGGTGATGATTATGGTCCTCAGCTCTCGAGTGCTGCGGCTGTGCACGAGCCCTTCATCATTGCTTTGACAACTCTGTTTCTGGGTAACATTGCTGGCAGATGTGATTGGTAGATACCGCAGCAGTTTGCAGCAGTTTGCAGCTTGGGGCGGTGCAGATCCGCCAGCAAAGCTTTCGTTGTTGCATGCCATTGTACTTTTGCTATGTTGGAGTGCATTTAGCCGACGAACGGGCTGGAAACGGCCTGAAAGGGCTGCTTTGTCAGCGGTTACTAAGCATTTAGGGGTCCTATTTTGGGGTCTGTGGGCACTTTCTGGGGGTGAAAGCTGGACCATGAGAATGCTACTGCCGATTATAGCTGGCCAGACAGCTTTTTGAGCAGCGTGAAGGTCAGGAAATTGACCAATTGCTGATTTTTCATTTTCTGCTTATGTAAGCATCTCGTAATCAGAGCGGTGCCATTGTCGCTTCTTGACTTTGGCATTTCCCTAGCGCTCTGAACTATTCTTGCGGACAAGAACAGTTGAATTGGCAATCGAATTGGCATTTGAATTGAGGATTGTATTCCGATACCCATCCCATAATTTGTTCTATTGACCGGGCCCCTCATCTATCGCTACTAGGCCATGGTAATATATACTTCTAGATCGCGGGTGAGCCGTGTGACGCGTCGACATGTCTACCTCGAGGCAAGAGCTCGATGGAGCAGAGGCCCAAATCAAGCAGGAGCCAGACCACGATAGCGTTGAAGACGAAGGCACCCCTGAAGCTGACCCTCATACGGAGTTTCTGCGCAATTTCCAGCTAGATTCGCCGCCTCTACCCCCTCCACCGGAGCTGTCTACAACTTTTCCTCCAAATTGGCCCGATGATGGATACGAAGATTCTGACCCTCCCTCACCACCAAAAGGCCAAACGCCTGACGTAGATATATATGCCACTCCTCGCCGAAAGGAGTTTACCTCTTACACGCCTACTCGGCTTTCTAAATTTCCGTCCATTACTCGGAAACGAGTTCTCCAGGACGACGATGAAGACGGCAGCTACGACTACGAATACGATCACAATGTGAATTCGCACCTTGAAAACGAAAGCACTCCTATAATGACTCCAGAGCGACTCAAGCGATTAGAGCATCTTCGAAAATCTGTAGAGCGTCTCAAACGCCGGCGGACTGCTTCTGCATCGCTCAGCCCAAATGCCTCAATTATTCGCAGTAGTGTCACTGATTCTACAAAGACTCCTTTATTATTGTCCGACACTTGGACGTCTGAACATTGGCAGCTTCTGGACCGGTTAGTAGAACCTCTCCAGGACGAATATTCTGATTTGGATTCCGTTCCTGACCTGCCAAAATATATATACGCTGAATTTCCCCGGTTCAAACCAGCAGAGATCCAGCAGCGAGCTCTGGCTATCATTCGCACCCATCGCCTAACTAACGACTAACCCTTTACTATTATGCTACGTAATGCCATCTGTAAACTATATCAATTCAGTTGGATTGACCTACTGACCTACCTAACCCATGTCACTCTAGACAAACATGTCACGCTGGACTAACATTCGACAGTACTAAGCAAACAGTCGGCAACTGTGAATTAAAGTTAATATTGATTTTTTACCTTTGTTAGTTATAGAAACCGGCTCCGCATCATTCTTGAAAGACTGGCGAATACATTTGTTTTTTCTTCAGCCGAGGCCCTAGCTCTTTTCGCCGGCCTGGGCTGCTCTTGGACTTCATTATCTTCGTCATCATCTTCGTTGTCGTTATCGTCATCTAAGGCATGTTTTGTAGTTGCGTCCGTCAGCAGTTTGTTCACATCGCCCTCATTCAATCCTTTACTCTTGGCATGGGCCATCAAGCGACCTGCACAAGCTGGTCCTGGAGACAGTCGGTCAGTAGGCCGTCTTTGTCCAGAGTATGCAAATGGGTCGTGTGTGTAACAGCTAACTGGCACCGGACGATTTGCCGGCGAAGCAGTGTCGAGAGTCTCGCCGTTATTACTATCAAAGCCATCAGGAGACGCTGACTTTTCATAGGGCACGCTGAACTTAGTAAGACTAGTCTCATTGTTGGCAACATTCATACTGTGAACCTTTTTGCAATGGGCGATAAACCCTTCCATTGTGTTGAAATTTGTACGATAGCATTCAGGACATTGGAGCTTGACCAGCTTGCCGTCCGACCTGCGGTGACAGCAAGAGGACTTGCGCGGAGGACGTCGACCATCGGACCGCGGTTCCAAAACTTGAGTAGCAGACGGTGGTTGTCGAATTCGTGCCATCATACTCTCCACACTGTGAATTTGTCGTTCTATTCTCTTCAATTCCTGGTGCTTTAGCAAGATTTCAAAGTCAAACTGGCGAGCTATAATCCGCCGAAGCTCCTCAGGCGACTTTTGGGGAGCCTCCACTTCGGTCCCTACATTTGCGTGGTGGTGATCCTCTTCTTCAGTATCACTAACAACGGTACTACGACCTTTCAGTTTTGGTATCACTACCTCGTCCTCTTCATCTGAAGTCGGTGGAGGAGTTAACTTTGCCGCAATACGAGCCCGGCTCGTCCTACTTCGACTACGAGTTCGCATTTCATGTCTGCTATCGCCCTTGTCTCTGTTGGGTAGCTTTCTCGGGGTATACTCTGCTACTTCGCGAGGAACAGTGCCGCCACGAAGCCTTCGAACTGAGGTCGCACTAGCATTGTTTGCCACTGCCCGTCGACTGCGAAGGTTCATGTTTACAATTCAAAGACGTAAAAGGGGTATAAACCTAGTATAAAATAAAATAATAGGTGGTTCGCCTTATACGCGGATTCCAACTGCTTGGTGCTACGTGTAAGATAGAATAGATACATTCAGTGCTCTATCTTAGCATGATGCACAGAGCGCCAACACCTAACAAGAGCGCGTTGGAATTCTCCCGGTTGGAAAGTATCAGTTGTTTGTCCTCGAGAGGGGGAATATGCAGGGTGTAATTAATACGGGTGGCGTTAGGAAACAACTAAAAATCACCTGAGAATATCCACGTGGTAAGATGGCACATGCTAAATACACGTGCCTCGCCAAATCTGAAAAATCCCATCGTCGGCCATTGACCAGCAGTGATAATGACAACCACGATCAAAAGGCATGAAAAAGCCAAGGAGAAGGCTCAGTTCATTGTCAAGGAGCTCCTGAATGATCAGGTTGTGGAGTTGACTCACGATGCCCAATTCTTATCAATCCAGAAGATGGTGTCCATAGTAGAGCTGGTGAAGAAGGAACTGGAGGATAAGGGCAAGACTTACTACCAATACAATAAGGTGAGCCAGGAAAAAAGTACAAAGCGGACAAGAGAAGATCAAATTGGGCCGCGTAAGGTTCCTAGAGTGTCGTCGGCATCCAGTGTAGCTGATTCCAGCCAGAGACGGGAAGATCTTCCTAATTCGCAGGTGGACTCGAGATTAGCAGAGCACCAGATCTCCAATTCTGTACAAAAGTCGACCTTGCAGGTGAAATTTTCCATCTCTTTGTCCTTGTTTCCTCAGTCCAAGTATTCGGATTGGACTCTACAGACAAATAAGGACACAAATAAGGGCACAAAGCAGGACGGATCGTCAGAGCCTGAAGCAAATGGCCAAGCATAATATCAGACGAGATCATGTGCAGTCTCAAGCACAGTTCAAGCAAGACAAGGCCTAATATTGAGCGTTAATCACGAATCAAGTAGAGTCAGACTTGGACCAGGGGTACTTTAGCATGATGAAATCAGAATCTGTATCCCCATACAGTTCTAGCATTTCTTGATAGGTGAGATTCCTTGGAATTTCCTCAGGCCATGGCTTGTGTCCTTTATGATGGGCATTCTTCATCTGCTCCTTGCTCACGTTTAACTCTCCCGTGCCATTGGTGCCATTGATGCCATCGCAATGTAACGGGGATGGTGAGGATAACTGTTCATCTGGCTCGGGATTAACTGACCTCCCCAATTCTGGAGTTAATTGAGCCAATTGAGTAAAATCCATTCCCGAATTGCTCATAGCTGTCGGCACAACTTCCGGAGCAGATTCAGATTTGGGAGTTGACTGACCAACGAATTGCTGGGACACATCATCGGGAAACAGTTCGCTGCTGCCAATGTCCAATGGCCTTTGGAATTGCCTTCTACGACGTTTGCAATAGGTAGACATTGTTAGATAATAATACTAAACTAACGCATTTTAAGGACCCTGGACGGATGCGGCACGCTGCGGCACACTTCGGCACAGCAAGTTGGACATTCACTGCTTGGCCATTGACTATTCTGCCCAAATTGACTTTTTATATAAAAGAGACCTTGATCCCTACACCACCCACGCTTATTCTAGAGATTTACAGAAGTTGTTCTCGTTAATCAATTGAGCTAGACCACCATCATTGATGCTGAGCCTCACACCAAGCGGCTGGTTTGCCCATTTGTAGCCTCCCCTCCAGCATGTCGACCGTGTACCAACTGCCACAATGTCGACCGCAATCCCAGGGCCATCGACGCCTATAATCCCATCTTCCAAGGCGCCTCCGCATATTCCTCGAACTCCTAGTTCTACTCTTCCTCATCCTAGTACTACTCCCAAGCAAAGTGGCATTAATAATAGCGCACTACGGCGAAGCACGATTTATGACAAGAACCTCCATCGCAAGACTGGCGAAGTGTCGTTAAGCGCGTTTGCGTTTTTGTTCTCAGAGACCATCCAGTACATGCAAAAGCAATCTTCAGGTATCCAGGACCTGGAGAGAAGACTCAATCTTCTAGGGTATCACATGGGCCAACGCATTCTGGAGCTACATACGGTCCGAGAAGGCAAGAGCGCTAAGCGAGAGACAAAGATTCTCGGTATTCTCCAGTTCATTCATACCACAGTGTGGAAGAATCTATTTGGCAGGCCTGCCGACGCCCTGGAAAAGTCCCATGAAAATGCAAACGAGTACATGATTATTGACAATTCTCCAAAGATCACCCAATTCATTTCGGTTCCCAAATCCATGTCACAGCTCAATTGTGCAGCCCTGGCGGCTGGTATTATTGAAGCAATTCTGGATGGATCTTTATTTACCGCCAAAGTTACCGCACACACCGTGGAGACTGATGAACATCCTCTGCGTACGGTCTATCTGATCAAGTTTGATCCCACTGTATTGGAAAGGGAATCAGGAAGATAATAAAAATCTAGCATTACTATAGCGTATACGCACTCTATTTGTGATTTTTGTTTTCTCATGCATCAGAACCAGAACCAGACCCTGCTTAGACAGCGATCTCGGACGTGCTCTGAGCAGCTGCAGATGCTAACAAGTCTTCATCATCATCATAAATATCTTCTTCAGAAACCAGAATCTTCTTCATTGAATAGGCATCTTCTCCATCAGCGTAGTACCCTTTTTCAATTCCTAGCACCTCAAACTGTAAAGTTTCTTTGTATAGCTGAAGAGCAGCTCGGTTGGACTTTCGGACGTGCAAAGAAACACATTCAGCACCGTAACACTCTCGTAATCCTCTCAGAGACTGCTTCATGAGCTTTCCAGCCAGTCCCATGCGTCGATAAGTTCTCATGACGGCAACAGATGTAACGTGTCCCTGGATTGGCTTATTGGGATCTGGGGCATCGTCTTCCAGCTTGGCCAATACGTATCCGACAACTCGCTCCTGGCCCGACGAAGTGGTGGTGGTGGCTACGTAAGAAGCCTGTGGCCACGACAGAGCATGATACAGGTAATATTTCAGGGTATAGTTTTCAGGGAGGTTGTTGAGGTTTGCATTTTGCATGCCCTCCAAGTCCTCAACCGTGGCCTGTCGAATATTCATGGTGTGAAGAGATACTGTTCAGGCCGACGGAGGTTGTAAAAGTGACGAATTGAAGAATCAGGTGAGCCGGTCAGGTGCAGATCACGGGATGAGACCGATTAAAGACTGAAGATTGGAATAATGGAATTGATAAAGATCAAACAGAGATTGCGGTACATTCGTCATTAAAAAGTTCTAAAAAGTGATATAGATGTCGTTTGGACGTTTGTTCTGATTGACCGTGACAAGAGTTTGAAAATAGCACATTCAACACCATCCAGCGAGCATCATGATACTATATTGCACTATATTGAGCCGTAAACATTAAATGAATAGATCAAACACCATGAAAAGATACTAGGCTAGCATTGAAAACTGTTGATAATCAGGTTGATAATCAAGTTGATAATCAATTGCAAGCTGAAAGAATCCCATCTCAACAGTGGACAGATCCTCCCAAATGTGGTTGTAATTAAAACGCGTCGGCCGCACCCACGCGTCTCCTCATCACAATGCCTTCGGTTCCTTTTGATACAGAAGGGTTGGACCTGTACCAGATCCTTGATATTAGCAAGGATGCTACTGGAGCTCAGATTAAAAAGGCCTATCGTCTCCAGGCTCTGAAGTTTCACCCCGACAAAGCCACTTCGGATGACGAGAAGCAAGAGTTTCACGACAAGTTCCAACGGATCGTTTTTGCATACGGAGTATTGAGCGACGACAAGAAAAAAGCCCGCTACGATCGCACTGGCTCTCTAGAAGACAATGATCTTGAAGATGACGAGCAGACCTTGGGCGAGCTGTTTGCTGATATGTACCAGTCGGGCATTTCTAAGGACATGGTTGAAGAGGATAAGAAGAACTACCAGGGATCCCAGGAAGAGATTGACGACATTCTGGAAGCATTTGAAGAAGGTGAAGGAGATATGGATTATGTGTTTGAATCTGTCCCTCACTCGGTTGTCCCTGATGACGAGGAGCGATTTGCATCTATTATTGAGAACCACGTTGACCACGACACTAAGATTTACAAAAAGTTCCTAAAATCCCAGTCGGCAAAGTCCAAGAAGAGTCGAAAGTCAAAGGCTGACAAGGAAGCCAAGGAGGCCGCTAAGATGGCACAAGAATTGGGCTTGGACAAGGCCAAGAGGGCCGACGGAGAGGATGCGCTGGCTCTTATGATTAAAAAGAGACAACAGGGAAGAATGGATAGTATGATTGCCAATCTTGAAGCAAAGTATGGCAAAGGCAGCAAGGGAGAGCCCTCTGAGGAGGACTTTGAGCGAATGAAATCTCGAAAGACCAAAGCCAAAACCAAGGGTAGTAAAGTATCTAAGCATTAATCACAACGTTTGACCGGGAACATTGTAGGGGTTTACATATGCACGGATGAGTACTGTCGTTAATATCACAACAATAGCAATAAATAAACTATTCAATCATTGCAATGAACTATTCACAATAACCATTGCAATAAACTGTATCCACAATAACAACTATAATAATCTGTATCACGATAACAATTGCAATTGCATACACAACAATAACATTTGCAATAAACCATTCACAATAACAATTGCAATTGCACTCACACAATAACAATTATAATAAAATGTGTTCACAATAACAATTGCAATAAACTATTCACAACAATAACAATTGTAATAAGCTATCCACGATCAATAACAATTGCAATTGCATTCACATAATAACCATTATAATGAACTCTATCCACAGTGACAATTGCAAAGACTCTATTGACAAAATGACAATTGTATTCAACTTAATAGACTATGTAATATGCGTATTCTAAGTCTAAGCGGTGGGCTGGGAACCAGCGTTGTAGCCAAGCTCGCTGAGTGCCTCCTCAATGGACTTGAGAGCAGTGTCAATGTGACCAAGCTCGGGCTTAGTAACAGAGATACCCATGTGTCCCATACGGAAGTACTTGGGAGCAATCTCCTTGTGAATTCCTCCTGCCAGAGTGATGTTCTTCTTGAGCAGCAGAGGCAGCAGCTGAGTGTTGGCGACACCCTCAGGCAGGTAAATGGCAGTCATTCCGTGAGCACCAACCTCTCGAGAGACGGCCACAGTCTTGAGACCCAGAGACTCAATTCTGTCCTTGACCTTATCAGAGGTCTTTCGGTGAGTCTGGATGCGTGCCTCAACCGACTCCTGCGAAGTAGCAAACTGCGACAGAGAAGCGTGCAGAGCGTGGACGTTCTGAACGGCAGGAGTGGCAAAGTATGCGGGCTTGCCAGACTCGTAAGCCTTCATGATAGGCACCCATCGGGGCAGGGCAGCAAAGTAACCAGCCACGGGAGAAGATCGGTTCTCGACAACCTTGAGAGCTCGGGCAGAAGCAAACGAGATGGAAAGTCCAGGGGGAGCACCAATGGCCTTCTGGGATCCAGTGAGAACGTAGTCAATGTCCCACTCGTCGAATCGGAGCTCCTCAGAGCCCACAGAGCACACACCATCGACAACCACCAGGGTGTCGGGGGACACCTTTCGCACAACGGCAGCAATGGCCTTGACATCGGACAGCACACCAGTGGAGGTGTCTACGTGGGTGATGGTGATAACCTTGTACTTGTTCTTGGAAAGAGCGCCCTCAATCTCAGACAGAGAAGGACGGTCGCCAATCTTGCCAACCAGCTGGTCGACGTTGGCTCCGTACACGTTGAGAGCATCAGCAAACGCCGAGGAGAAGTAACCAGTGTTGAGCACAAGCGCCTTGTCGCCCTTCTCAATGAAGTTAGCTCCAACGATATCCCATCCAAGAGATCCAGAGCCAGCAATCACAAATGGCTGAGCGTTGGGGTCCTTGGACATGAACAGGTTGCGAGTCATCTTCAGCGTCTCCGAGAACAGGTCCACAAAGGGCTGGGCAGTGTGAGCCTGAGCAGGGTACGACATTGCCTCCAGCACCGCATCGTCAAACTCGATGGGGCCGGGAATCAGGGTAAGAGGATGGGGTTTCTGGACCATTTTCGATGAAGAAGTAGAGTAATACTTTGAACTAGTCAAGTGGGAAGCCACAAGTTGTGCGCGCTGGACCGAGTTCTTAACCATGTATTTAGTGCGGGGGTACGGCTGCAAAGTCGGATATAACCGGGACAGCCTCAGAAAAGGACGAAAATTAGCAGGAGTGCTCGTGAATGTTAGTGAAGATACTAGTGGTGAAGCGACCGCGCCTTGCAGGGGTGATGTGGTGAAGCTTCGAGTTAGAGTTGACCACGACAGAGATGAGGATGGAGTGATACTGCGGCAGGTGGCCCGCATTATATATGCCAGATGAGTAATGTAACAGGAAAAAAAAAAAATGGGGTTGAGGGGTTAGGGTACCAATTGGTCCAACTGGTTGTAGGATTTGACCGATGGAGATGGTGACGGTATCAATTGAGTACCGGTGGAGTGTAAATTGTAGGGTAAAAAGTGGTTTTGGATGGTTATAATCGTGGGGAATGTCTATTGTTGACCCGAGGCGTGCCTATGGTTGACCCGAGTTGAGCTTACAGGGGGCACGCGTTCGGGCATTGCCGCTGTTGGGTATATCCGGAGGGGAGGGGAGCGGAGATTGAAGGTCGGATAAACTCCGCCGGGTTGTGAGGCGTGGTGGGGCGTCGCGGCTCGGGAGAGGCTGGTGCGGCGTAGTGAGGCCCGGTAGAGGCTGGTGCGGCTCGTGGGGGCCCTTTGAGGCGCTTATCCCCGTCGTATCTTTTTCGGGGCTAATTGAGGCGCTTATCGCCGTCGTGTTTGCCTTATCTGCGGCCCTCTGAGGCTTTCGGAGCTAATTGGGGCTCTTATTGCCGTCATATCTGGCTTTTCGGGGATAATTGAGGCTCTTGAAGCCTCCTGGGGCTCCTATCGCCGTCGTATCTGGCTTTTCGGGCTAATTGAGCTCATAAAGCTTCCTGGGGCGCTTATCACCGTCGTATCTTCACAATTCCATTCTTTCTGCGGCCCTCTGAGGCTTTCGGGGCTAATTGAGGCTCTTGAAGCCTTCTGGGGCTCTTATCGCCGTCATATCTTCACACATCCGCCATCTCTGCGGCATTCTGAGGCTTTTCGGGCTAATTGAGGCTCTTGAAGCCTTCTGGGGCGCCTAACGCCGTCATATCTGGCTTTTCGGGGATAATTGAGGCTCTTGAAGCCTCCTGGGGCTCTTAACGCCGTCGTATTTGGCCTTTCGGCGCTAATTGAGGCTCACAATGTCCCCTGAGGCTTCCTGAGACTCTTATCACCGTCGTATCTTGATACATCCGCGATCTCTGCGGCACTCTGAGACTTTTCGGGCTAATTGAGGCTCTTGAAGCCTCTGGGGCTCTTAACGCCGTCGTATCTGGCTTTACGGGACTAATTGAGCTCATAAAGCCCCCTGAGGCTCTTATCCCCGTCGTATCTGGCTTTTCGGGGCTAATTGAGGCTCTTGAAGCCTTCTGGGGCTCTTATCGCCGTTGTGTCTTCATACATCCGCCATCTGCGGCACGCTGCGGCTTTCCGGTCTCCCTTAGCTCCTGAGGCTCTTAACGCCGTCACCATCTGCCCTACCTGCGGCCCTCTGCGGCTTACCGTATTGTCTACAAACTCCGACAAGACATTGACACTAACAACAATCCCTAATTCTACACAAACAAAGATCCCTTGACCGATCATCTGACCTCCCGTTATCTTCAGCCAACCATTGCGCTCCAGCACCACCCGCAACCGCAACCCCACAATGGGGTTTAGATCGTTCGCTTTTGACCGGGCCCCCTCACTCGGACCCCATCACTCGGGTCCATCACTCGGACCCCATATAATACCAACAAAAGCATCTCAATGGGGGCCACAATTCCTCAACCCTCAACATGACTTTGACCAAGAAAATTGCCGCTTGCTTGTGTGCTAATATGGTTGCGCTAACCACGCTGCACAATCGGCCTGAACCTCCTCGCCACTACCCTCGCAACGACGACTACGTTGCCCTGGCCGAAGTTGTGAGCGCGTAGAATGAAAAACGTGACCCGTCCCAGGGTATGTCACGTGCCCACTTTTCGATCTCCAACCGCACATCAAATTCCCCGGTCAACTCAGGTACCCCCCAGGTCCCCGGGTAAGCATGGCCCCCCAACATGTGTCCCTTACGCTATCGGGCCTTATATGTCCCCAGAGGGCCATGATTCGGTGAGAAGAAATCGCTTCTTCCAATCAGTCATTGCACGGCTCGAGCAGTTCGGGCTGAATTTTTTTTTTTTTTTTTGTTTTTTTTGTTTTTTCTCCCAATAATCTTCCTTTAAAAATTACGTCCTCCACTACAAAGGTCACCTCCCCCGCCTACCCTGGCAAAAAAAAATTAAAGCTTGACCCTACCATAATGTCTTCTCAGTATTCGCTGTCAGAGTCTCACAAGGACCAGCTCCAGGACTCCCTGGCCCACTTCGACCCTGAGGTCGATGGAATCATGAAGGATGAGATTGCTCGTCAGCGAGAGTCCATTGTTCTGATTGCCTCGGAGAATTTCACCTCTCACGCTGTGTTTGATGCCTTGGGATCCCCCATGTGCAACAAGTACTCTGAGGGTTACCCTGGTGCCCGTTACTACGGTGGTAACCAGCACATTGACCGCATTGAGACTCTGTGTCAGGACCGTGCTCTGGCTGCTTTCCACGTTACTCCTGACAAGTGGGGTGTCAATGTCCAGACTCTGTCTGGATCCCCTGCCAACCTTCAGGTGTACCAGGCCATCATGAAGCCTCATGAGCGTCTGATGGGTCTGGATCTTCCTCACGGAGGTCATCTGTCTCACGGTTACCAGACTGACACCCGAAAGATTTCTGCTGTGTCTACTTACTTTGAGACCATGCCTTACCGAGTTGACCTGGAGACTGGAATCATTGACTACGACATGCTGGAGAAGACTGCCGTGCTGTACCGACCCAAGGTGTTGGTGGCCGGTACTTCTGCCTACTGCCGTCTCATTGACTACAAGCGCATGCGTGAGATTGCTGACAAGGTCGGTGCTTACCTTGTTGTGGACATGGCTCACATTTCCGGTTTGGTGGCTGCTCAGGTCATCCCCTCGCCCTTCGAGTACGCTGACATTGTCACCACCACCACCCACAAGTCTCTGCGTGGACCTCGTGGTGCCATGATCTTCTTCCGACGTGGTGTCCGCTCCGTCAACCCCAAGACTGGAAAGGAGACTCTGTACGATCTTGAGGGTCCTATCAACTTCTCCGTCTTCCCCGGTCACCAGGGAGGTCCTCACAACCACACCATCACCGCTCTGGCCGTTGCCCTCAAGCAGGCTGCCACCCCTGAGTTTGTTGAGTACCAGAAGCAGGTTCTCAAGAACGCAAAGGCTCTTGAGGAGGCTTTCAAGGCCCGTGGATACACCCTTGTGTCTGGCGGTACCGACTCTCACATGGTCCTGGTCAACCTCCGTGACAAGGGCATTGACGGTGCTCGTATCGAGACTGTGTGCGAGCTCATGAACATTGCTCTTAACAAGAACTCCATCCCCGGAGACAAGTCTGCTCTGGTTCCTGGTGGAGTGCGAATTGGTGCTCCCGCCATGACCACTCGTGGTCTTGGAGAGGAGGCTTTCACCAAGATTGTCGAGTACATTGACCGAGCTGTTGAGTACGCCAAGTCTGTGCAGCAGTCTCTGCCTGCCGAGGCCAACCGTCTCAAGGACTTTAAGGCCAAGGTTGCTGAGGGTGATGAGCAGCTCACCGCTCTGCGACAGGAGGTTGCCGAGTGGGCCAAGCAGTTCCCTCTCCCCGTGTAAACCTAGCTATGCTTAATTATCAACCTCAACGGTGTCATGTAAGGTTATGTATTCAACACAATTAACAGATGGTACGAAAATGAGTTACAGAGTATAGAATATAATTTTCATCCAGCTGTGCTATGGTTCTGTATAACAATCTTGGTCTGACGTTTATTTTACAAGGTATTGTGTACAATTTACAAGAAAAGAGCACCAGCTGCTCCCAGGATCCAGATGTGTGAGAATGCAACAGCACTGGCACCGTTTACCTGAGCAATCTCAGTGGGCTGGTTAGTGGAAGCCATAATGGCAGTCTGAGATGACGTAGGCTGCTCGTTGGCAGAGGACTGCATTTCAGTTGGGCCATTCTGCTGATTGGCGGATGACTGACCATTGTGAGATCCACCCTCCGCTCCGCTTGCACTTGGAGAATTGAAATTACTGGAGACCGACTGAGAGCAAGTTGGTAAAGCATGACTCTCTCCGGATTGCACAGAATTAGCGTTGGACTGGTGCGTTCCGGATGTGGCCAAGGAAGTTTGCGTAGGCTGCTGTGGGGAAGAATTCTTAGTGGATTCATGTGCTGGTTCTGCTTCTCCAGAGTTGGACTGTTTAAATGAACTCGTTCTGGTGGTTGTATCACAAGAAGTGATAGTGGATACCAGAGTTGAGACTCTAGGCGAACCCGTCAACTGCGTGACAGCTGAAGCAGCTGATGACCCTGGGCCTGTTGCATGAGTGGAAGACTGAGTAGGTGCTGGAACAGACGACATGCTGACGGAACCGGCATGCGACTCAGCTGAAGACTGAGTTGGCAATTGACCAGATGATTGGGCATTAGAGGACACAGCAGAAGGTTGAGAAGGAATCTGAGCTGAGGACTGAGTTCCAGGCAGAGCAGTAGTCTGTGCTGTAGTCTGTGCTGTAGTCTGTGCAGCAGTCTGTGCTGAAGACTGTGCTGTAGTCTGTGAAGCAGTCTGTGCTGACGACTGTACTGAAGACTGTGCTGAAGACTGAGAAGGAATCTGAGATGACTGAGTTCTAGGCTGAGCAGAAGTCTGTTCTGAAGTTCGGTTAGAATAATGAGCAGAAGTCTGTGTAGAAACTTGAGCTGAAGATTGCGACGAAACAGTCGGCTGAGCAGTAGTCTGTTCTGAAGTCCGGTTAGTATAATGAGTGGAGGAGACTTGAGCTGAGGACTGGGTTCTCGGCTGAGCAGTTGTCTGTTCTGAAGGCTGAGCTGAGGACTGGGCAGAAGACTGAGCTGATGATTGAGCTGATGATTGAGCTGATGATTGAGCTGATGATTGAGCTGATGATTGAGCTGATGATTGAGCTGATGATTGAGCTGATGATTGAGCTGACGACTGAGCTGATGATTGAGCTGATGACTGAGCTGGCGACTGAGTAGAAGACAGGCTTGCAGACTGAGTTCTTGGTCGACGAGAACGAGTTATCGGCTGACGGGTAGGCTGAGCAGAAGTCTGGCCAGATGACGAAGCTGAAGTCTGAGTTGAAGAACTTGGGGAAGGAGTAGTTTGAGTTGACGACTCAGTGGACGGGGCTGGTGTTTGAGTTGAAGACTCAGTGGACTGGACAGATGATTGAGTTGACGACTCAGTGGATTGGACAGATGATTGAGTTGACGACTCAGTGGACTGGACAGATGATTGAGTAGAGGAGCTGGTTGCAATTGAGGACTGAGTGGACTGAGTAGACTGAGTTGAAGTTTGAGAGGATTGAGTGGTAGTCACGGCATTCTCACATGGATCGAAACAGTACTGGGGTCCATCATCCTGAGAACTGCATCCAGTTGTAAAGTGCTCAGTCTCGTGCAGACTTGGAATCATCTGGTACTCGATCATAATATTTGGGACACAGAATCGACCGCATTGATTTGGATCAGGACCCGTAAAGTTGACAGGAAATGAGAAATCAAACCAATTGTCCTCCGGATAGTCTGATGGATGTTTGGAAGAGTAAAAATACTCCTGGTATGGTTGAACCAACCTCACCTCATCTACAACCTCAGAGGCATCACTGTCTGTAAATACAGTGATGTGGTATACCGCCCACCACTGTCCATTTTCGTAATCGACCTCTTCGACGACAATACTGGCATCGACTTTCTGGCCTCCTACGTTCTCACAACCATTGTAAGGTTGGTACGTGGTCGCGCTAGCTAAAGTAGCAAGCAGAAGATGAAGCAGTAACATTTTTTTTCCCTTTGGTTATCCAAACTCTTTTCCCACACCTTTTATACTCCTTGTCCCCGATGCCTATAACTCTGCCCGTATTCTTGTAGTCGCATCCTTGTTTGTCAAATGTTTTGGACCCACAATGGCTTAGGTTTACGAAAAATTTGGCCGCTATGTGTAACCAGGGGTTGGGGTCCTGATTATGACCACGGTTTATGGTAATACATTAGTTATAGCTATAGCCCACATCACCAAATGCATAGCAGAGCTTGTGACGGAGGAAGATCAAAGTCTTTGTCGTTGTCCTCCACAACACAAAAGCACAATTGAATACCTTGAAGCTATTGCTCACTCCTCACCCTACTATACAGCACGCACAAGGCTTAGCGCAGGAAAAAGCTTCAATTGCCTTTTGCGTGGACAGCTCTTGGCGACCGCATGTAATTCTTTGATTTCACCGATGAGATGCTAACGTCCTTGTCGGAGAGAACCTTCGGCGCATGCAAGTTCCGACACATGTTTCAAAGAAAGCTCATGCATGTCTAAGACCCCGGCATTCCGACAACCGTCCGTTTGGTAGCCTTGTAAATAGACAACGGTGCCCACTGTGATTTTACGCCGGTTCTGCGACTATGGAAGTAGGTTCTATATGACGTAGTGATACAAGTTCCTTTTAAGGTATTAATTACTAGAGGTTAGTATTACAAGTTTAGAAGTACAATCAGGGGCAGTGCAAACCAAGCGCTAGACGCCTTGATCTTGTTCGAGCCATTCACCTGCGGCAGAACACTGGCAGAAGTTTCAACGCTGTGTTCCTGAGTTGTTGAAGGTTCATTGACCGCACTTGTCGTTGTCTGTGTGGATTGATGATCACTGCCAGACGTTGACAGAGGTTTGGAGACAGTCACAGAAGCGCTGGAGCTTACAATGGCTGAAGATTGCTCCGATTGATGCGCAGAAGAGGTAGTCTGGGTGCCTTCAGAAGAGGTGCTCTGGGCGTATTCAGTGGAGGTACTCTGGGTGCCCTCAGTAGAGGTGCTCTGGATGCCCTCAGTAGAGGTAGTCTGGGTGAACACAGCAGAGGATGGTGAGGATGTCACAACAGAGACGTCCGATGAAACTGTTGTATGAGCACGAGAAGTTGGGATACTTGACGAGACAATCACAGAAGGGGTTGTGAATTGGTCCTGACTAGAGCTGCTGCTAGACAACACTGATGACTGTGTTGATTGAACTAGGCCAGTGGTAGCTGATGGAGTATTTCCATTGCTGCTCTGTGATGTGGAGTACCATACAGAGGTTAGTGAAGTCTGCAATGTCGTGGCCGCTGATTTAGTGGAGCTGCCACTAGCAGTACGAGCAGTTGATGTCACAGAAGTGTTGTATCCGAATGTTTTTGTGGAGCCACTAGAAGTCATGTACGAAGTGACAATGGGGACCGACTTTGACTCAGAGCTTGGTGTGGGTACAGAATTGCTACTGGGAGCTGCCGAGGTCTGCTGCTGAGACGTACTGATGACAAGGGACTCGCTTGTGGGAACAGAAGTGGAAGCTGCCGAGGTCTGCTGAGAGGTACTGAAAACAGGCGACTCGCTTGAGGGAACAAACGTGGGAGCATGCTTAGATGTCGACATAGTGCCGTTGGTAGGTACTGGGTGAGACGTTGTGCTGGATCCAGATGACTTTACAGTGCTTGTAGGTGCTGAAGGTGCCGAAGGTGCTGAGCTGCTTACACTCGAAGTCGCATAAGAGGAAGTGGTGCTGACATCTGTTGGAGCATTGGTGGTGCGGACAGGAAAGGTGAAATCTGGCAAATCAATACTTCTTGTTTTACTCCAGTGACGGGGATCACAAGGATAGAAACAGTATTCTGGTCCGTCTGCGTCACTCTGGCACCCCGTAGAATAATCTTCGGAATTGTACGACTCAAGATAATCGTACTGAACTGTTGCCAATGGAATGCAAACCTTGTCACAATCTCCAGGCTGAGGACCATCAAAGTATACTGGAAACGTAAAGTCAAACCAGTTCTTAATCTCGTAGTCTCCTGGGATGTTGGTGGAGAAGAAAATGTCATTGTAGGGTGAGATGAGCTTGACCTCTCTCACAACCTCAGTAGCATTGTCGTCCGAGAAAACAGTAATATGATGAGTAGCATACCACTGATCCTTATCCTGTACGACTTCTTCAACCACAATCTGCCCTTTCAAGGATACTCCCTCAAGGTTTTTGCAATTGTCGAATGGTGTGTATGTTAAAGCGTTTGCTACTGTTGCTAAGAGTAGGAAGTATTTCATTTTGATTGATGGCTAGAACTGTCCAAATCTATGTCTTTATATATTCCCATTTTACATTGTATATTTGGAGTATTTCCCCAAACGATATGATTTTCCGACATCATGCCAAGATGAAGGGATCTAGATCCGTTGGTGAGGCTTAGCCGCTCGAACCTGCGCCCACCCTGACATCAGGGTCTCCAATGTCCCTGGACCCACAAAGAACTAAGACCAACAGTTGATACAAAGGCAATTGAACGAGACAGAGAGAATTCTGTCCAAATCACCCACTATCAATTACTATGTAGATACTAAACTGAATTGATTGAATACATGTTCAAGTCGCTTAACCTATCTGACTTGAGTCTGCTCCGCCCTAGCGTGGCTTGGTGTGGCTGATAATCTTCGGTGTTCCGAGCAGATCGGTCGGCGTTTGAAAAATGCGATGAGCCGCGACCGAGATCTAGATCTCTTGTTCCCTTTAGCTTACTCAATAAGGGATTGTTAAAAATGATGATTAAAATATGTAATCACAAGTTCTAGTAATTATTCCCACGTGTATACCGGCTTTTCATACCCATTTAAACAGATATCGTCCCATTCTTCACAGGCAGAAACATTTTGAGCAGCGCCGAAACCGGCCCGCACCGGATTGCCGCATACAAAGTCCCTTTTACACCCAAAAAAAGCCGATGCCTGTCTCAAGTATCTCGGGATATTCAAATGCCGGGGATCTTGGGGAATCTTCGAAATAGACACCCGCTGCACCCTACGTCGATAAGCTGCGTTTATTAAATACTGTTCTCTTACTTCAGTATTCTCAGAGATGGGTTGCCATAAATGAAGATAACGTGTCCTCGAACCACATCTAGGATGTGTTACCATCATAATATTAAATTTGGCCGTCAATACTCCCATTTTATTATATAGTTGTGTCGAAGTCATAGAGTTCTGTCGTCAGACCATGTTTGGGCCCTTGCTAGATCTCAACGGTCCGTGGGTTAGGGTTGGCCGACATTTCCAGATCTCAGATCCCAGATCCCGATCGGCTATAATTTGTCGGAAATGTGGGGTACGGACCGAACCTTGCAAAGGAAGCGATATATAAGGGCTCAATTGCCTCTTTTGCACCGTATAAAAAATGCCAAATACCATCCGAGACATCAAGAAGGTGGATTCAGTGAGTTTCCCCTACATTTTTGAGCAGAATGTGGACATTCCTCTTAAGGGTGCCGCCTCTGATAAAGGCAATCTTGTAAGATGCAATGTCTACAGACCAAAGAGCTCGGACCAAGGCCAGAAGTTTCCTGTTCTGGTTACATACGGGCCATACGGTAAAGACATCCATTACAAGGACTTTGCTCCAAAGTCTTATAGTGAGGTCAATCCTGAGCAGCATTCTGATCACGCAGCGTGGGAAGTTCCCAGTCCTACATACTGGACAGAACATGGATACATCCTTGTACGCTGCGATGAGAGAGGTAGTGGCCAGTCTCCTGGATTCCTTGATACAATGTCCCGTGGAACCAGCGAGGTATTCTACGATGTTGTAGAATGGGCCTCTGAGCAGAAATGGAGCACAGGGAAGGTCGGCCTCCTGGGTATCAGTTACTACGCTGGAACTCAATGGAGAGTCGCTGCTCGTCGTCCAAAGGGACTGTCTGCAATTATCCCTTGGGAGGGAATGTCGGACTACTACCGTGATAGATGCCGCCATGGAGGTATTCTCTCCAACGGGTTCATCGACTTTTGGTGGAATCGCCAGGTTATCACTAACCAGTATGGCCGTCCTGGTAGATCTGCCCGAAACTGGGGTCCTGATACCATTGAAGGAGACTTGCCCGAAGATGAGCTGGAAAGCAACAGAAGAGATCAGACAATCGATACTGCTCAAAACAAGTATCGCGACGACTCTTATTTCGCTACCAAGGACTTTAACTTGGCCGACATCGAGGTACCATTGCTCTCTGTAGCCAATTGGGGAGGCATCTTGCTTCACCTGCGAGGTAACATTGAAGGGTACAACCAGGCTGGCAGTAAGTTCAAGTATCTCAGGGCCATTACCGGCCGTCATGACCTGCCCTTCTACTACAAAGAAGAGGTTGAGCTTCAGCGATCATTCCTTGATGCATTTCTCAAAGATGATGACCGTGTGGGTTGGAGCGTTCCCGGAAAAGTTCCTCCTGTCGATATTGTTCTGAGAAAAGGAGATGTTGGATTCAACAATGCGGAAGCCGAAAAACAGTTCTCTCGTCGCCAGGAGACTGAATGGCCTATTGCCCGAACCGAGTACACAAAATACTACCTCACCCCGTCCAAGGATCTGACTCCCGTAGCACCCGACGTCACCAAGTCTACATCTTTGCAGTATTCCACCCTCACCGGCTTGGATAACTCTGATGGCTACTCGTTTGCAACTGCACCAATTGAAGCCGATGAATTGGAAATCACTGGGCACGTAACAGCCACCTTGAACGTTTCTGTGGATGCCGATACTGACCCTGATTGTCCTCCACCTTCTGATATTGATCTATTCCTCACTCTACGACATATTTCATCGGAAGGAAAGGAAGTTTACTATACTGGTACTGCCGGCGACCCTGTTCCTCTTTGCAAGGGATTCCTGCGTGTTTCGCACCGCAAGATACAGGAATCCCATGAATTGAACAGGCCATATCTTCCTTACAGAACTTACTTCAAAGAGGATGTCCAGGAAGTCAAGCCTGGTGAGATCTATAAGGTTGTGGTTGAAATTTGGCCCACAAATGTTGTACTACAGAAAGGCTCTCGGCTGGTGCTTGAGGTGTCTGGAGGCGACACACAAGGAGCCGGAATCTTCCTCCATAACCACCCTGAGGACAGGAACGTTAAGATCCATGGCAAGACAAACAGAATTCACTTTGGTCCCGGATTGGAGAACTTTGTGACCTTGCCCATTATCCCCCCTAAATAGAGCTCATATAGACAATAAAGTCCATTAAAATCAACTACTCATTACTCATCATCTATGATCAAATATCATCCCGACATTGTTCAGACATTACTCAATTTCAGTTACAAGCGTGCTGCTTACCTTCTATGACCTGCTTATTGGATGTCGGAGTATGTTGAATCCGAGATCTACACCCCTCCGCGGCGACCCCAGATTTCCGTCCGCGGGATGTGGGGTGAGAGGGGATGAGGGGAATGCCGAGGGGGAAAATCGAGACGGACCATATAAGAACGACTACGTACTACAATGTGCCATTACTCTATACAAGACGACATGGTCCCCACATCTGCTTCTACATCTTCACCTTTGAAAGTTTTGGTCTGTGGTGGAGGAATTGGCGGATTCGCCGCTGCAATTTCCTTGCGGAATGCTGGCCATCACGTCGAAGTTTTTGAAAAAGCTCAGTATAGTGCTGAAATTGGAGCTGCAATTCACCTGCCACCCAATTGCACATGTCTACTTGAACGTATGGGAATTGACCCCGTCAAAGATGTCCGCGGAACCCCTTGTGAATATGTTGGAGAATATGACCAGTATGGCAAGCAGTATTTTAAGCAAAGTACTGAAGGTATGCTTAAGCACCACCCTTATCCTTGGCTTCTTGCTCACAGAGCGGATTTACACCGTTGCCTCAAAGATCGTGCGCTGTCAGAAGATGCCGAAGGAGTACCTGTCAAATTGCATCTGTCTTCGCCAGTCTCTAGTGCAGATCCTGAAAATGGAAAAGTTGTGTTAGAGAATGGTGAAGTTCATCATGGAGATTTGGTAGTTGCAGCAGATGGTGTCCATTCCGTACTTCGTAAAACTGTCACCGGATCGACACTTGGGGCTACACCTAGTGGTCATAACTGCTTCAGATTCTTGATTCCTATGGACGTCATTCGTAAAGCAGCAGTTGCTAATCCGGGATTGAATCAGTTTCTAGAAGATAAGAGTGGTTTGAAAATCTGGATCGGTAGTGATAGAAGAATTGTATTCTATCCTTGCCGAGACAATACTCTCTTGAACTTTGTCTGTCTCCATCCAGACTCCAAGGACTCTGGAAGTGCTGAAGAATGGGATAATAAGGGTGCTAAAGAAGATTTGATGGAATGCTACAAGGAATTTGGAGACGACATCAAATCACTTATCTCCCTAGTTGATGGAGAGGAAGTTAAGCTGTGGAAGCTACTGGACAGAGAATCACTTACCAAGTGGACTGAGGGGAAGATTTGCCTTATTGGAGATGCTGCCCATCCGTTTTTACCTCACCAGGGTCAAGGAGGTGCGCAGGCGATTGAAGACGCAGTAGCTCTTGGTGTTTGTTTCCCTCTTGGTGTGACTGGTCAGGAAGTCCCAGAGTTGCTCAAAGTTTACCAAAAGATCAGAATTGAGAGAGCTACCACCATTCAAAACTTCACCCGCAGCCAAGCAACCAGTGCCAAAGATAAGGCCCTCAATGCCTCGCAGTTTGCCAAATACAACTTCTCTCACGATGCGTATTTTTCTGCTCAAAAGTATGTGTCAAGGCATTTTGAACAAAAGAGTTTTAAGCGTATGCCCATTGGATTTGGGCCCATGCAGGGACCTCGTCAGACTCGCTTTGGAGAATTTATCGACGACACTGATACACGATTTGAGAACACATCAATTGTCATCACTACTTCAAAGAGTTATCTTGAAACATTCTTGCCAAATGACGACTTTGAGATCGATACGGAAGGGGAATTTGCAACCCTCACAGTTTTGAACTCTACTTTGAAGAACATTACGTGGCTCGGCGGTAAGGATTATGGTCACATGGACTTTTACGTTGATAACGTGGTTTACACTTCTCCTGACAGTGGTGTCAAGACTCGCGGAAAGTACTTGACATTCTTGTTTGAGACTCGCACTGAACCTATTTTAAGCGGAAGAGAAGAATTAGGTTACGCCAAACTATTTGCCGAGTGCAATGTGACATCAAGCGAACAAGAATATCGCTGTGAGGTTTCATGGGAGGGCAAAGTGTTTATGGAGTACATCATTTCTGACCTGAAGCCTTCAAGTGATCCTAAACCACCAAAGCCTGAAGCTACTCTTTCTTGGAAATACATTCCGGCCTGTGGGCAGAAAGGCATTGCTGACGTCGAGTACTGTACGTACATGCCTCCTGACGTCGGAGGCCCTGTCCCCAAGGTTGATACAGTGAAGAATGGAACAGGGTCTATCAAGTTCAGAGACTGCACCCCTGAGCAATTGCCCTGCCTGTATCATGTATACAAAAGGTTGTCGGATATGCCAATCTTTGGTTTCTCCACTGGCACTTTTGTTACAGGCAATGGGCTTCCGGACCTCAGAAATCACAGAAGGTTGTAGTCTAGTACATGACAAATAAAGTGTACACGATTGAAGAAATAAGATCTTTAACACCTAGTTCTCCTACTTAATATCCATTTTGCAACTGCTGGTCCTAATTTAACACGGTCATTTACAAATCCATTAGTGTCAGTACTAAATATTATAATATTTTTCACTACGGTTTTTGGGGGGTACGCGTGCAGTGGTAAAATACAAAAACAATGTCAGTCAGTAACGTAAAACAAGTGATAAACGCAAAGAACGCTCTAACTTTACAATATAAATTATTCAGACAGATGGTTAAAACCCATAGTTCATTACGTCGTTGTCAATTGTCTAGTGCTTGTGGCAAACTCGGAATGCTTTCGCTGTCGGCCAGATAATAATTTCTGCGGGGTAATTTACTATTTGTTGATATGTTACTGCTGCCGCATCCCGCCACCACGACACCTCCATTATGCTGATACTGGCTATCGGCGATTTGTATATTCCAGACAGAGCTATCGTAAGTATAATTTGACAGAATCTGTCAGTATTCGATTGCAATTCTAACCCAGGATTTACCACAAAAGGTAAGATTTTTGATATGACCACTGATGCGCAACTAACTCTAGTTTCGAAAGCTGCTCAGTCCTGGAAAGGTCAAGCAAGTTATTTGTACCGGAAACGTCACAGATGCTCCTACGCTAGAATATTTAAAGTCTCTGTCGTCAGAATACCTGGCTGTTAGGGGAGAGTACGATCTATCAGCCAACCTGCCAGTAAACAAGGTTGTCAGCCATGGACAATTGAAGGTTGGAATCGTTGCTGGTCACTCTGTCATTCCCAATGGCGACCCAGATGCACTGTTAATTGTAGCTCGTCAGCTTGACGTGGATGTACTGATCTGGGGTGGTACTCACCGTGTGGAGGCCTACCAGATGGAGGGCAAGTTCTTTATTAACCCCGGCAGTGCTACGGGGGCATTTTATCACGGATGGGAAGAGTCGGCTGAGGAGAATGATGAAGAAGGCTTGTCAGAGCCCGTTCCCAGTTTCTGTCTTCTCGATGTTCAGGGAGCTGGGTGTGATTTGTACATTTACAGCTCTATTGACGGCGACGTCAAAGTGGACAAGCTCACTTACAAGAAGGAGACAAATTGATATGTTAAATGTACTAATCTTTCTACAAGCGAATTGGCAATTGACACTCAGCACTTGACGAAGCTGAATTGAACAATTGGACAGTATAGCTATTGATTAGATCCCGTCGTCACTACACTGCAGCCAGCCAGCGCTCGCTATGCTACACATTACGAGCCCTAGGGAGTTCTGTGCGGCTCAACGACTATATAAACCACCTCGACAAATTCTTCTTCTTCAACAGTGCAAACTGTAAGTACACTTAATGATGACTAGAGTGCATTTGGCTCGAGATGTTTTTCGTCGATGTGGAAAAACCCAAGCTACCTTATTATTTTTGTCTGACACGTGTACTAACAAGAGTGTTTATAGTTTTGTGCTTTGAGTTTTGTATGAATTGCTAATTAATGATGCTTGTATGATATTGCTTTTGATCTGATTTTGATCTGATTTTGCTAAATAGGTGTTCCTGCGTTGTTAAGAGTGCTATGCTGTTATAATTTGCTTGAAGATTTGCTACTGTTTACATTGCTCTCGCTGACATGTTAGCTAGACGGCCATTTGCCTGATGTGGTCCATTATTCGCGATGAGTGTCCTAGTGATAATTATTCTAACCTTAATTTGTCAGTGATCTGACAGATTACTCAAGGTAGACGTACATTCCTCCATCTACTAGGAGCTCAGATCCATTCATATAGCTGGACATGTCGCTGGCCAAGAAGATGGCAGGTCCAGCTAGATCCTCAGCAGTGCCCAATCGGTTCATTGGAATTTGAGTAAGAACCTTTTCTTTGGCTTCGGCGGTCAATTCTCTATCGTTCATGGGTGTCTTGATGGCTCCAGGGAGCAGACAATTGACTCGGATGTTATGGGGTCCGAAGGCCACGGCCGCTGACTGGACCACAGAAAGAACTCCTCCTTTGGATGCAGTGTAAGGAACGAGGTTTCCATTTCCAAGCAGGGACCGGATAGATCCAGTTGCAATGATGGATCCTCCCTTGCCCTGGGCAATCATCTGTCGGCCGGCCTCTTGAACTGCAAAATACACTCCGTCCAGGTTGATCTTAATATGCTGGTAGTAAAGTTCTCTGGACGTTTCCATGAACGGAACGTACTTGCAGATTCCAGCGTTGGCTACCATGATGTTGATTTCGCCAAACTTGTCCACGGTCGCCTTGACAAGGTTAACGGCGGTATCCGGGTCCGACACGTCTCCAGGAATGGCCACAAAGTGATCTGGAGATCCTCGAATCTTTGCAATCTCTTCTCCGAGAGTTTTGGCATTCTCTTTCTCTTCGGGAGTGTCCAGATAGACAATGGCGATATTAGCGCCTTGCTTGGCCATACCGGTAGCGATGCCTCTACCAATTCCAGTGGTAGCACCGGTGATGGCAGCACTCTTTCCAGTCAACAGTTGGCTCATGTTCTTAACTTACACGGGATTATTTGCGAATGGAAAGCTTTGAAAAATGGTCTCTTTATACGGTACGTGGGGGGACGGGGTATCTGCAGCTCATTGCATTTGCGTGGGGATTCGGAGACATTTATTCCGGTCTTTGAGATGCCCGGGATATCATGGCATAACGTTATTTACGGAGACTTGAAGGACAAAAATTGACAAAAATTACTGAATGAAGACTACGGATAAATACATTAGGTTGATTAAAGGCCCTCGATGTCAAGATAATTGGAAGGACTGTTGTTGCCATAACCATTCTTGTTGAATGCATGACCGTAGGTAACGGCAGCCTTGGCGTAAAACTCGCCGTCCTCGGGGAACAATTGGTCACAAACCAAAAGCGCTCTCATGGCCTTTGGGAAGTGCAAGTCATATTTCTGTTCTCCATTGAGACATTGGTCAATGGCATCTTTCCATGCCGCCTCTCGGGATTCAATGGATACCTTGTCCACTCTTTCCCTGCTAATAAGAGGCCTGTGCTCCGTGATATAGGTAACCACGAACATGATCCACATACTCTGCAGTAGTCGGTGGTACTGGTCTTGTGTGAACAAGTCGCCAACGTGTGGATGGTTTACAATTTCATATAGTGCATGAGAAGCAGTCAAGAGGTGCAGAAGGAAGAAAGAGTACTGCGGATTACCATCCTTGTGGGAGCAGGAAAAGACAAAAGCCGATGAGCGAAGAAGGTCCTTGATGGTGGTCTTGACATCAGTGATCTTCAGCTTTCCGGCGTACTCTTTCACTTCAGGTGCAAAGAATTTGAACAGATTGACCCGGTCGAAGCGGCCATCAAGCCGGTCCTTGATGCCATCAAGTCGAGAATCATTATGAATGTCGCTCACAATCTTGAGAATATCCTCCTCAGTGCCAGCAGTTGTAGGTCTGACCGGGCTGAGATCAAGGTTGCCAATAGCGGCCAAGTTAAGGGCTTCAGAAGCAACCATAGCATTGTCAATTTCAGCTGCGTATCCCAGATGGATCAAAGGATGCAGCAGTCCGGATACCAAGTTGTCGAATAGCAATGGGCTCTCCTTAAAGTGCTTGACGGCCACGGACTTCCAGTTCCACTTTGCATCATCCATGCGGTCGTTAAAATAGTCGTAAAACCCGCGCTCGTATGCCACGTTACCGATAAAATCCTGCCAGTCGTCCTTTGTCACCTCCTGAGGACTGTCTTCCTCCCATGGTACCAATACCTTTGCAGCGTCCTCAAATCCTGCCGTCAAGTGGTTTGGAGTAGCTCCCAGAAAGTACGACGACACAGTATAGTGCGGGACATGGTTATGGAACTTCTTGTGGTTGAAAAGAACAGCAAAAGTCGAATGATTGGCCTTGATGAGCTGTTCGAGCTTTGTTTTGGATTCTTCAGTCGGTCTGGGGATTGGATATGGTACCTTCAGACCCAACCCATCAATGGAGTCTAAAGAAGACGAAGTATTGCCCATGCTGTGCAGACTGAAAGGCCTAAACTTCTGGAGAGATGCAAATCTGCCTCGAATTGATGCTCGAACTGGTTTAATGTTGAAAGCAAAGTCGGATTGTTGAGCTGGATCGTTGCTCAGTGGTCGCAGGACTTTATAAGGAAAGGCTGTCTCGGATGTCCGATATGGCCGTCACCCAGATGACTGTGATGATTATAAACCCACTGCAATTGGGTGGACGAGGGCTCCAAGTCTAGAACAGTATTACCACTTTTCAGTCTCTGTTGCTGGTCTGTTGCTGGTCCAGAACCATTTGGTGTTTGTCATCAGCCAATTGGCAGGACCAGGTCACAAGGGCTCATTGAGCTGTTGACCCATTAGCTGCCGACAGTTCAGCTATACAACATTGGTTTAAACGATTGCCTAATTAAACAGCAGATTTGAATTTACCTTGAGATGCGATTGCCCTAATGATTTAATTGTGATACGAAAAGCTCTAATTAACATCTCAGAACTGCCGGTCTATCGAAACTCTTCCAAAGCCTCCTTAATCTTCTCCACGTTGGCCCCGGCCACAGACTTGAGCTTGCCTCCATCCTTACCAAACACAAAGGTGGGCACGGAGGCGATGTTGTATTCAGCAGCAAGCTCAGAGGCCTGGTCTATATCAATCTTGTAGAAAGCAACGTCGGAATACTGCTCACTGAGCTTTTCGATCGTAGGAGCCACGGCCTTGCAAGGAGCACACCAGGTGGCGTAAAAGTCAAACACAGATAGGTTAGGGGAATCGAGAGCCCGATTGAATTCAACAAGGTTATTGAGTTGCTTGACTGCCATTTTACTGTCCAAGAACCATCTCTTGCCCCAGTTTTGAGCTTAACCGGCCAGCCTCACTAATCCCCGCGGTGAATGTATTGTTGGCCGGGAAGAACTCTCAGGTTCTGGACTAGGTTCTGGAGCTGTATCTGTAATGAAGAGGAGCCGAAATGACAGTGCTGAGATTCAAGAAAAGTACTCTCTAGAAAATAAAAAGAGGGAACTCAGTGGGGAATCTTGTCTAATTGGCTTTCAGGAGCTGTTGGCAAAAGTCTCTAATCCCGACATCAAAAAGCTTGCCGAAAAGTATCCGAGAGTACGGGAGTATGTACGAGATGGGGGATATTTTGATTACTCGAGCTTAGAAGCCAATTATGTCCTCGCAGAGACGTTGTTGGAATGTTACTTTGGTGTGTCTATAAAGTTGAGCAGGGATCATTTGTGTCCTCGGATAGCCAACCGGCTGGATTACGTGCTGTGGATTTGCCGAGTTGCTGGAGTTGATCCGAGAGACTCGATAACCGCAATTGACGTCGGCGTTGGAGCATCATGTATCTACCCTTTTCTTCTAACATCTATACTAAGAAGTTGTACTGTGTATGGGTTAGACATTAACGACGGATCGATAGACTACGCAGCATCAATGGTCAAGGACAATGGTCTTGAGGGCCGTATCAAACTAATTAGGAAGCATCCTTCCCCAATACTGGGGTATGATTGTGAGCAATTGCAAACCATTTTTAACAATCCTGTTAAATTTACAATGTGCAATCCGCCCTTTTACTCTAGCATACAAGAATTACAGCAAGCGAGTCAAGCAAAAATCGAACGTCCCAACACCCCTTTAACAGCAGCAGACTCTGAGCTGTTCACATCTGGTGGAGAAGTACAATTTACCCTGCAAATGCTAAAAGAATCATTACAGCATTCAGGGGGTTCAGGAGACTCAGGGGACACAGGAGACTCAAGGGACCCAGGAGATTCAAGGGGCTCTAAGGACTCTAGGGACTCAAGAAGGTTGTCAAAAGTAGAATGGTTCAGCACAATGGTAGGCAAACTCAGCACTCTGGAAACAATAGTACAGGAGCTACGAAACAACAAAATCGACAATTACGCGATCCACCAAATCAACCACGGCAAGACCCGACGATGGACAATTGCATGGTCCCTGGGCACCAAGCGGGTCTCCCAAGACGCGGATGCTCGATCCCAGGCCCCCTCCCTTAAGGGTCTCAATCCCCCCCTGACGGAGTCCGTGGTGGAGTCCTCTCATTCCTTCAGTAGATTAGTGGAGACTATACGAGATCTATTGACGGGGATAAGCGGACGAGTGGAAGACATGGGGTCCAGCTTTTTTGTGTCAGTCCCTGGAAACGTATGGTCCCGGGCCTATAGACGACAGAAAATAGCAAAGGGCGGGCCAAGCTCGTTCCGTATCTCCGTACGAGACTGCGACCATGTCCGCCAAATCCATGTCAAATGGACAAACGGGTCGAATTATGCAGTTTATGACAGCTTTGTGGGAATGATTAGCAAGGCATCAGTGCCTGGTCAATCAACCAGACAACCACAGTAAGGATAGGACCGCCATAGGGTTCACATGCTGTGAAGCTGTGTGCTATTTGGCGATCGATAGGTAAGGTTTCTCAACCTCCTTTACAACTCCGCGAAGCAGCACTAACACCAGCTCCAGCACCGGCAGCAGGGAGCGGGTCCCAGCAGCGCCCAGACGATGCATGCATCCATCCAGTGCCTACGACAAAATACTGGGTACTAGAAAAGACTATAGACTACGACTAACGACTACCCCTAGACCTAGTCCCAAATACACTTACAAACAAAACTTCTATTATTGGTCTCCATATGCTAAACGGCACCGGATCGAAGATCCAAATGCAATTTCAAAGTACGTCTACCAACCTTGTCCGGGTATCATGCACTGGAATGCAAACACCAACCACTCCCAACAAACCTTTTTCGCCCGTTTTACCCAGCATTCTGCATTGCAGGACAAGAAAAAGTGCTCCAAATATACACTGCAGTAAACACTGTAAACACTTAAGACACAAGGGATTGCTTTCTATGCCCCACGCAGTAACGACAAAAATTTCAAATCAGGCAACCTGCTCTTCATCTCCCAAGCCCCCGCCCCCTTAGTCTCTCTCTCTCCACACTTGCGTTCCCCTAGGGCCATCTGATTTGTTTTTGCCATATAATCAGAGTGGGGAATGTCATGTTTCCATTTATCCGTGGCGGAGACAATCCGGGGGTAAGGGACTTTGATAGACATCGACTGTGCAGGGTATGTAGGTTAAGAAATCATCCGTGGCACCGACGCAACAACAAACATGCGAGGGCCATGGCCAGCTGAGCAAGGATAGAGCTCGCAATAAGGGAAGCCAACAGTTCAACAGTTTAAAGTTTTGACTGAACAAATGCTTGACATGGATGTATGTATGTATGTATGTAATCCACAAAAGCTAGCCAAGAACCGAATGGCCTTCTTTTTCTGTGCATCCCCTCACATAGTTGGAAACGCAAGTGTCGGTCTAACGGCGACTTGGTCATCCCCGTAGGACCAGGTGCGTCAGCGATCCAGCCAATCTTTGTAAGGTCAAACCCCGACCATCACGGGTAAATGGTGCCGATTTTACGGCCGCAAGGTGGATTAGAGTTAGAGAACGAAAGAAAAAGAATGGAAAGAAATGTAATCAAGCTTAATAGAGAATGCCTGAAAAGAGTTGCGCGAGCCAACAAATGCCTGTATGGGCTCTATGTAGCTAAAAATGGGCGTCCAGCACCGTTCCATTTCTCCGAAGTCGCTTGCCCGCTCTGATACATGTATCCGGGAATGGCCCAATAGGGGCCACTGCATCACGATCAGATCGGATGAGCTGCGTTTAGTAAATGCAAAACCGTGCCCAGGGGGGGCAAACAGCCTTGTAAATTGGCAGTTGTTCCCCTAGTCCGATTGAAACGAGAGCGGGGTAAGATGAGGTGGAACAAGGTATAAAAGGGACCCGTTTGTGGGCCATTGCAGTTATACACCTCTATCCGCATTAAGCGTAATTAATAGTAATGGCCGATAACCACAAGGAAGAACACGAGAACCTTCACACCCCTCCATCCGTGGCACCCCAGGATGCTGCTCCTCAGCACCACCACCAGCCTGTGACGGTTTCCCAGGTGCTGGGAGACACTCCCTTCTACAAGATTGCCAATCCTGGTCCCATTGGACTGATTTCTTTCGCAATTACAACTTTCTGTGTTGGTCTGTATCACTGTGGTGCTGGTCTGCCTGGTACCAATCCTCAGAATGAGGAGGGAGTAGGTCCTGACACTGCCATCATCGGTATGGCTATCTTCGTGGGAGGAATTGCCCAATTCGCTGCCGGAATGTGGGAGATGCGTGTGGGCAACACTTTCGGAGCTACCGTCCACACTCTTTATGGTGGTTTCTGGCTCGCTTACTCTTGTTTCCTGGTTCCCTTCTTCGGAATTGCCGAGGGTTACGGAAAGACTGAGGCTGGTGCCCGTGCCATGTCTTTTGCCTTGGGTATCTTTATGACAATCTGGTGTTTCCTGAGTCTGACTTTCCTCATTGCTGCTCTGCGAACTAATATTACAATCCTGGCCACTCTGGGAACTCTTGTGCTTACTTTCCTGATGCTTGCACTTGCAGAGTACCTCAAGACTTTGAACCCCACCTCGTCTATGCACTGTGAGAAGGCCGGAGGAGCTCTTGCTGTTGTTTGCGCAATGTGCGCTTTCTACGCCGGAGCTGCTGGTATCATGCTTCCTCAGACCACCTATGTTAGCCTGCCCCTTGGTGCCATTAGCCGAGTTTAATTGTTTCTTAATGAATAGATTGCTATTTAGTTGACATGGCATCTATGTAACTCTGAGGAGGTTTTAATTTATTCTATTGATGAATTCTAATCATGAGCGATAATCAGGAGCGAAGCGAGTGATTATAGCATAGTCCCAGAGCGATGAAGGCTCGCTTTAGTATAGTTTTGGTGTATTTCTGGCGGATTCCTAGTTTGCTTTAGTGTAGTTTTGTGTATTTCTGGCGGATTCCTAGTTCGCTTTAGTCGTAGTTTTGGTGTATTCCTAGTGTATTCCTAGCGTATTCCTGGTAATTATGGTAGCTGCAGATCGTTAGCCTGGTCTTAACTAGTAATTGTCCATAAAAATTGTCCATAATACCCATGTTTGTTATATGCTACATGCTCATGTCCTCATCATCGTCAGTCATTATTCATCTACCACAATCCCCATCGCTTGCCATTGGCAGCAGGCTCAACGGCATTCACCGAAGGTGGTTGCAGTGATCTCAAGCGATCGCTCAGTTCATCAATCTCTTGTCGTGCCAAAGCTTCGTTGGTGCGGGCAGTGGCCAGCTCCATCAGATACTGTTCGCATGCCTTGCAGCCATTTTCAGACGAGCAAGCCAGCGCACAGTCTGAAGCGCTGTTCTGCTCATCGAGACCAAACCGCAATCTTACCTGCGTGATATGAGTCTCCAGGCCATCAGACTTGTCATCCAAGTCCTTGAGAAGAGCAGACACCAACTCACGGTCCTTTGTACGTTCCATGCGCTCGTGCTGGAGCTCTCGCTGAAGAGCATCAAGCTTCTTTTGCATGTCATCCAGAGGAGAAGATTGGAATGAAGTGACCGAAGTGGCAGCAGTAGAATCGGAATCGTACGATCCAATGGAATTGGACCGCGTCAGTTCGCACTCTGTGGAGTTTGACGACAGAGTAGTAGTGCTGACTTGAGCAGCTGCATTGTTAGTGACCCATGATGAAATGCCAGAAAGGAATCGAGTTCCCCGACCGCCGGTACGTTCCTTGGATCGGGACTTTGCTCTTGCAAGCTGTCCTCCACGATGCATGTACTCGTCTTCGAGGGACTGTAGTCGTTCAAGCAGGTCAGAGCCAAACGAATTGACTCCAGAAACGAGCAGGTCGGCGTCGTATCCATACATGTCCCACAGGCTACGGCCCAAGAGATGCTGGAGAATCTGTTCCTCATCGTCGTAGTCCATCAGAACCACCTGATTACGTTTGAGCGCTGCCAGAGCGACCCGCATCAGTGTGGGAATGGCCCCTTCAGCAAACATGAGATCATAAATACGGACTAGGATCGACAATGGGCAAGTGACGGCAAAGAATGACAGGAACCACTGGCTAGCATAAATGGAGTTGACTCCCAGAGCCTCAAAATGCGAATGAAGTTCAGGAAGGTACTGCTTGAACAAGCACTCAAACTGGTAAATGCGCAGCTGAAGACCAGACATGTCAGCAGTGAACATTGATCGCAGATCATAGTCCTCCATAAGTCGAACCAGAACACAGAAGGCGTCTCGGTCACTCATATGAAGCAACAGAGGGCCCGCCAAAAAGGTCAGTCCCTGGCAGTATCCTACTTGCATGTCGTAGGCACTATAAGCTCGAAGCACGCGGCCAAGGGCTACCTGACCCTCACCTCCCTTCTCCTGGAACAGTCCAATCTCAGGAAAAGTTCGGTTCAGGTCTCTACCAATGATCTTGACAAACGGAGTCCACTCAGCTGCCAGCGAGTCGTACAGCGACTCAAAGGTATGCGAATGGCTCTCACACATTGCTCTCCAGGCCATGCCTCTCAAGGGAGGAGGTACTCCCGACCACACCATGATATTTGTGTATCGTGGCACCTTGAGTGCGGTATCTCGATAGTTGGCAATGAGCGCAGACCATAGTTGAAGTTCGTCGTCGGAATATTCAATGCGAGGGAGATGAGGAATATCAGTAAAGGGGGCCTTACGGTCGTACTCGGCGTGGATAAACTCACGGAGCTTGTCGACAGACTTGGGCTCGTGACGGCACTCGGGAACCTGGTTCTCAGTGCACATTTCCTGGAGACGAGCCTGTAGTAAATGGTTCGAGCTCATGTCGTTTTCCGTGGCCTCGGGCATCCTGGCCTCAATCTGTAGCAGGCCATCCATTCTAGGCCTAAGCAGGGGGAAACAACTAACGGCTATGCAATGTCCTTCTCCTCAAACGAGAGTTATGAAACGTTATGTCCGAACAGCACCAGGGGACACAATACTAACGGTGGTAAAAAGATCACGCAGTATAGCAATCAAAGTCGAATAGCTAAAAAGTAGTAGCAGATTTGGTCGCGAAAAATATACCAAAGCAACCAGTTAAAAGCAATAGCAGTAATCGAAAGCAAATGCCACTAAAAGTAGTCCACTCAACCGATCCAGGAAACCAGCCAGGTCAATTTTTGAGCGGAGACCAAACTTTTGGGAATACAATAGAAAATCAATAAGGAGAGACAGGCGGTTACCTTCGCAACCGGAAGTTTAGCAAATGAAAGTGAGCGGCGTCTAGGCCAAGGAGTGAAAGGAATGACTGAATAAAAGTTGGTGGTTGGTAAGGACCGACTGGAAAGGTTGAGATGGCTGGGCTCTCCTGGGGAACTGAGGATAATATATTATTTGACCGCGTCGAGCCGTGTAGCAAAAGGGGGGAGCGCAGCCCCACGTGTATTTGAGACAAGCCCTGCCTAAAGGGGGAAATATTCAAGGTGGGTCTTCCTGTTAGGGAACAGGGGGAATTTAGCGAGGAAGGGGAGGTTTGGCAAGGGAGAGGCGAAAGGAAGCAAGGAAGGGGTGAGAAGCCTGCGCAAACGTGCTACCCACGAGTGCAGGGACCTGTATCATGTAGTGGCTGTAGTACGTGCTGGGGTATCAGGTAAGATTGCAGCAATTCTGGCGCCACAAACGTGGTTTAGGCGAGCTAAAGCGGACATGAAACGCTTGCTCGTTTAGGAATGCAATCGGCCAGAGCCGCACAACCGTTTCACAATCGACCGAGTGCTTTGCAAACAAAAACATAACAACGGAGCTTGGGAATGAATTCTGGTCGAGAACTAAATAGCGCTGCGGGCTGAGATGGAATTATGGTTGTTTTGGGTCATTCACGAGGTTTTTAGTGAGCTAGGAACGTCTATACCAACGGTGCATTTTCAGGGGTAGCCATTATAGGTAATCCTCCATGTGGTGAGCCGCATTAAGCTGCATTTATTAAATCTGCACATTTGTGGTTGGACATTGGCAGTAATGTGGCCTAGAGATGTAATCGAATGATTCTGGTTGCCATGGCACGCGGACAGAGTGTGCGTGGGTACGTATTATTTAGATATTATATTTACGTATGGTGGCTGGAAGGTCAGGCGTAATGGCTGGTTGGATGGCATTGGAGATTGGTGCGGCTAGGTTGTCTCCGGGATGACAGTGGATTCCACTGTACTTGAATTATCAATTGATGTCAGGTAAACTGGAATTGGGATCATCAGCTTTAGGTATTGTAGAAATAAAGTGTTTGATTTGGGTTTAGCGATTCTGCTTTCTTTGTTGTGTCACAACTGGACTCAATGCCCAATGGGTCTATATTAACCGAATCTATGAACTGGATTATTACAGAATATAGTAACAGAATACAGTAACAGAATGTAATAATAAGAGTAAATCTTTTGCTGAGCTCGGTATCGAGCCAGAGGCAGGTTGGGGAACACATTGAATCCCTTAAGATCAGCGTACATCTTCGAGGTACTCTTGTTAAACTTTTCACGCATCTCATCTCCCAAAGGTTTCGAGAGGCAGCGTGGATGGAACCGCTATCAGGAAGTAAAGTGATGAATTTCAGATTCGTACCTTCGGTAGACTGATAGATTTTACCTTTGGACCCTAGAATCATAACCGCGTAGATATCAGTTTAAATAGCATGATTTGATATTTAGAATAAATAATTAGCTATAGTAAATGGTGCCAGACAGGCGATGGATTCAACTAGTTGGCTTGACCACTCCCTTCATGCCCA
>PPJH02000075.1:0-46631 GCA_003705705.2 Blastobotrys raffinosifermentans | reverse complement strand
AGCATGGTAAGCAGCCAATGCCAGGGCCATTTCGACAATTGGACAGTCTGTTTGCGTCAAAAGGGCAGCCCTCGAGGTGGAGCGAGAGGCATCCGAGTGAAATGTGTTCCATTGTATCTAACGGAACCTATATAGGAGCCACCGAGACTCCTATGCTCTACCAATTCAGATCAAATTCACTAACGATTATGCTCAGGGGCCATGTTAACTCACCGTATTGAGTTAATATGCATGATTTACCCCAGTTGTTCCGTCGTTCCGGTGCCCCCTTTTCCCTGCCTGCTAAATATCGAGCTGTTATAATGGTGTCTTTCCTCACCTACTTGTACTGCAAGCTCTTTGCGATAGTTGTGCGTCTTCATATCCGGCTATCAGCACGGAGGCACCCTGTAGTATCTCCGGACGAAGTGCGCCTTATCCCTTCTCGGGAGAAAGGAAGAACAATCAAGGTCAATGTATACTCTGCACCCAGCACCCAAGGTGCATCACCTGTTCTCATCAACTTTCATGGAAGTGGGTTTGTGCTACCACTGCATGGTAGCGACGACGAGTTCTGCCGACTGATCAGGGACAAAACGAAGCACACAGTACTGGACGTGAGCTATCGACTGGCGCCTGAGAATCCATTCCCTGCGGCAATCAATGACGTTGAGGATGCTATCAAGTATGCGCTAGGTAGGCCTGAAGAATTCGATATCTCCCGTCTGTCTCTCTCCGGGTTCAGCGCCGGTGGAAACTTGGCCCTCGCAGCGGCAGCTGTGCTGTTTCCACCCACCACTTTCCGATCTGTAATCGCATTCTACCCTCCAACTGATCTCAGTGTGGATCCATCCACCAAGTTGCCGCCAGATCCAAATGGCACTATCATCCCTGCCAGGGTTGCCCGGCTCTTTGATTTGTGCTACTTGCCGCCAAACGTCGACCCAAGGGACCCCCGCATATCCCCTAGGTTGGGCTCCATGGATCGATTCCCTCACCGTATGCTTGTAATCACCTGTGCGGGAGATTCGCTTGCTCCTGAAACAGAGGATTTGGTCAAGAACCTAAAGCATGCTGGCCACGACGTGGTTCATGAGCGCATGGAAGGTTGCGACCATGGATGGGACAAGGGCACCAAGGAGGGAACTCCTCAAGACGAGGCCAAAAAGCGGGCTTACGGATTGGTGGTTGAAATGCTGAATGAGTAGCCCCTACTGGTGGATGTTATTTTCGTGGTGGTAATTGACCGATGTGGTCCATATCAGACACAGTTGTACGACCGCTTATCACTAACCCTGTACAGCTACAGCTCCGCCCATTCAAAATGTTTCTAGTACTCCGGTGCATTCATGCAGCGTTATATATAATCCTCGCCGTTATTGAAGGCATAGATGTCGCATCAAATATGTATCGATAGAAACTTGGTATTTATCGAATTTATCGTATTTTACAAATAGTTCAAATAATGTCATTGTTAATTGCCTATTGTCTCTTGGTTAAAACTTATGGTCCGGATCGTATCCTCGGGTGCCATTAGTGCTGCTCATGACGTTGCCCAGTCGGGTTCCGCTACGCAACGATGACAGAGAGTTGGAAGACGAAGGAGCTCGGTGGCCCAGTCCTCCAGGGGATCCGTTTCCTGGAGAGCCAACCAATGCAGGAGAGCCTCCAGCAACTCCAGAGCGACCGCTCACAGTAGTTCCGTTGCTTCCAGCACCCATGGTAATAGCGGTAGCTGTGGGAGTCACGCTGGCGACGGAGGAGGAGTCGAATCGCGAGCTGACCGAAGTCTGGCGACTGAGATCAGTGCCAACGCTGACCATGGAATCCACCTTGGTCAGGTCAGTCATTGAAGCATAAGGAGAGTTGAGAATGAGCTCCTTGACATTTTCATTGCTGTCCAGGTTACTCAAGATAGCAAGCTCCTGAGCGAAGTTGCGCTCGAAAAGTTGCATCAGCGACTGGTGAAGAGGCCTCAAGCTTGGGGGAACTGCTCTGCCATGGATGGAAAGACATCGCTGGATAGTGGCAGCATATTCCAAGAATGCCAATTCAAGAGCAGTGATATGAGAGCTCTGAACAGGGTCTGCCTTAAGTCCTTCATCTTCCAAGAACTGTCGGTAAATCTGCACTCCTCCGTTAACAGGAGAGTCAACAGCACCAGACAATACAAGGTCCAGCCTTGATACCACAGCCTGGTCTGCCTTCCCAACCTTGAACAGAGTCTCAAGTTCCAGCAGGTCGGTGGTCTTTTGTTCAATCACCTTAACAGCGTTCTGCAAGGGCGACAGCTTCTCGACAGTGGTGCGCCTGACCTCGCTTCGCTTAACAATGGTAGGGAAAGACTCGTACGTCTCGTAGATAGTCTTCTCCACCCACAGATCCAACTGCGAAGTGTTTCCAGGCAGAGGTCGAGAGAAGGAAAAGTACTTCATGTTTCGTCTCGCCAAGTATTCCTTTGCGCTGGCAGGCAAACTGGCGTATCGGGGTCCATTGATATCAATTGGTTCAGGCGTAACCGTAGTCACATACAGATACTGTCCGTCAGACTTGGCCTGGCGCTCACTATTGACAATGGTGGCTCCTGGGTACAATTTGTTCAGGCGGTCATGAATAGACTCCAGCTTCTCCCAGGTGTTGCCCTCAAAGATGAACTGGCGGTCTCTCAGAGCTCGGGGGAATCCTACTCCAATGTATGCCACTCTGAAGTACGAAGGAGAGTATCGCTCCACGTTGTCTACCGAGTCGTACAACTTTCCAAGTACCCGAGTGGCCGAGGCCAGCTTCTTGAAATCGTAGGCAACTGTCTCGTAGGCGTGAATCAGCTCCTTTGTAGCATCAATGGCCTTCTCAAATGCCTTTCCGCGAGTGTACGACTGGATGATATCCTCATACAGAGCCTCCTTACGCTCAAACGACAACTGGGCAGGGAACTTTGGATGCTCGCTAGCCTCAAGCCTGATGTCGTACGACCACTGGTAGGCAGAAGCCAACAGCTCCAGTGCCAGACCAGTCTGGGTGTGGTTCTGCTTGCCTCGGTTCCATTGAGCAATGTCACTGACGTAGCGAGAGAAAATCTCCATTCGGTCAACATCCTTGAGGAAGGACAAGACATTGAGGGCATGGAAGATACGATCGTCATTAAACGAGTCTCCAGGAGGAATATTATACAAATCCACTTGCAGATCCAAGAACTCGTCCACGTCGTCCATGAATCTAGTAATGTAAGGATACGCTTCATCTTCTCGGTCAGCATTAAAAGTACCACGCAGAGTAGAAATGAACGTCTTCTTCTCGTACGCCTCAGGCAAGTAAGTACGCTTCTGGTAAATGTCATCCAAGGACGCAATCACTTCCCTTTGCAGACCGCTCAGGTCCTCGTTCAGTGTCCATTCACTGACAATCATAGACTGTAGAATGTGGACAGCAGCTGCCTGGGCCGTAGGGTGTCGAACCAGACACAGGTTGAGCACTTCTTGAACAAGACTGGTCTCTCCTCCAAACATCTGGACCTGGAATCCTCCGAAGATGTCCAATCCAAATCGTGCTTTATCCTCTTCGGTGGCAGGCCATCCGATAGACTCCCACACGTCTCTTAACAGGACAGCAGCACGACCACGAATATCGCGGGAGATACGCCAGATTGCAGCTCTCTTCTGCTCAGGCAGATACTCAACCGCAATAGCCTCTGACCCAGCAAGCTGGAGAATACAGCTCAAGAAGGAGTACCACAAGTTAGGGTTGAATCGCTCAGCATCGTCAGGATTAGGAATGAATCGCCGCTTCATGAGCACACTCAGATAGTCCAGACATCCCAGAACCGTGTCGTGATGCAGCACCAACAGTGAAATCCAGGTCTTGGGGAAAGCCACCGAATTGAGCATTGCACTGCATGCTCTCAGCAGGTTGAATGCTACTTCACTCAGCTGCTCATCAGTTAGAGACCCATCAATCAAGCTTCCTTCACTGTAACGAGCAATGTTTACCAGCAGGGTGAACACAATACCCATCTCCATCAGACACTCGTCAAACACTGCAGAAGTCACAATCGAGTCAATAGGTCTGACCTCAAATGGATAAGTCTTGGGGAACAGCGGAGAGAAAATGGTGCAAGGAAGTCTCCTTGATTGCTCAAAGTGGTCTAGCAGGTCAGTGTATACCTTGGCTGCCAATGGAAGCAGCTGACCATATCGCTTGCAAACATCGGGCTCCTGCATTCTCACGGGCCAAACAATCTCAAACTGAGCAGCAAAGATACCACACAATAGACGAATCTGCTCCCGACGGTTATTGTCAATAGCCGAGTTATCGCCAACCCACAGATCCAGAGTCCATTTGACACTGTACGAAGTGAGATGAGATCTGTACTTGCTTTGCTTGTAGAGCCAACTAGTAGACAAATCCTTAATCAACAGCAGTCGCTGGACGTTAATCTTCTCATGATCTGTTCTCATATTGTCAGTCAGTTCAATCAACAGCTGGGCCAACTCATCGGATGACACAATGTGTCTGAAGCTGGAGAGCCAATTGTAGGTGTTCTTGACAATGGTGAACTGCAACTCCACAATTGACTTGTCTTCCTTGGCGACAATAGGCTTGAGGGCCTCTACAGTATTTCGGAGCCCTCTGCGCACAAGCAACGAGGCCTCAGCATGAGACTCTTTACCCATATTAGAGTCAATGCTAGCCGAAAGGGCAATAATTCGAGCAAGGTACTCGGCTACCCGGAAAATATTGATCAGAATCTGAGGACCCTGAGTGGCAGATTCTCTAATACATCGCTCCATAAGCTGGAGAAGAACATTGCTTAGACCACCATAGTTGAAACGGTTGTCCAGGTAGTCGTTTCCGAGGTAGACGAAATCCTTTGATCTCGAAGTCACCTTCTCTAATGTTGAGACCACGGCCACGAATGCTTGCATCAGAAGATCACTGTGTTCAGGATTACCGTCGTTAAACTCAGAGATAATTTCAAAGATGGCATCCAAAACATCATGGAAGAACTTTACAAATTCAGAAACGTCAATAGAGCGGAACTTGGACAAGGTAGCAATCAGATCGTTGAGTCCATTGGTCTCGTACACCAGTCTCCAGTTGAGCACCTTGTCAATGAAAACGTCAGTGTTGTGACCGTTTCCTACAAAGTCCACCATCGAGTTTACAGTGGCTACAGTAGCGCCGTCACGAGTCAGGTTGATGGTACGCTTACCAGACCATACCCGGTTTCCATGCCACAGGGGCATTGTGGTCTGAGCAAAGTGCTGGCCGGACACATACAGGTCAATGATGAGAGACTCGTCCTTCTCGAAGTTGGATACATAGACCATGTCACCCATAGCCTCATTGTTAAAGGTAGCAGCAGAGTCCCAAACGTTTGTCCTCTTGTCATTGGAGGCACTCTTGATCACCTTGTTTCCGCTAGCGGTAGACACGGTCAAGAGCAGATAGTCAGGAACATTGTGCTGAGCATTGGTCAAGGAAATCTTACCAAGGTGCAAGTAAAGATCGTTACGGTTCTCACTCAGGGAGTTAATGTACAAACTCTTGGAGAAACCAATTGCTCTACGAGAGTCCTCCTGGGACAAGTTTTCAATGTGGTGAACCGAAGCGGCCTCGAATTCCTTGACAGTGCACACAATCTGCTCGGCTCGAGGAGTGACTGCGACTCCTGCAGTGCGTCCTCTAATAATTCTATCAGCAAGCTCACCCCATCCTCGGTTATCGTCCGAGGGCTCATCAGGAGCGAAGTAAGTGGCATACATACGAAGAACGAAAGGAGACTCAATAGATTCCTCCATGCGGAAAAGACGACTGACGTCTGCAGCACCAGCAGCGACACCTCGTCGACCAAACTGTTTGGGAGGGACATTGGAAACCACAGGGCCAGCAGGCTGGGAAACCATTGGTCCAGTTTTTGCGGACCCTGGGCCATTGGCGACTCCTCCAGTAAACGCTGACAATGGAGAAGGATTAGCCCCCTTAAGAGGCACCTCCTCAAACAGTGTTGCAACCAGATAGACATCGTCCTTTGTAATTGAAATGGGGAGATCGCGGAACAGCACCGCCGACAGCTCTTCAAGAACGGTATCCTGACGAATCTTAATTTTGAAAGATTCAGTGAGTCGCTGGGACTTTGTTCGCAGGTACAACTCTACCGACAGGTTACGGCCGTAAATCTGCCCAGAGCAGGAACGAAAGTCGACAAGAATGTGTTTTGGCATGGTAGCGACTTTGGAAATATCACCCACAAAGGCATGGTCAGGGTAGTTTGGAGCAAGAGCCAGCAATACCTGCTCCTGAGCCAATCTTACAGGTCCCTCTCGGCCAGACATGATCTCACCAGTGGCAGGTTCACGGACGATGATACCTCGTCCGAGCATTTTGGTAACACGAGCGATTTCCCAAACGGCCTTCTTTCGGGCAATGATACGCTCAGTCCTGGTAAGCAATCCGTACATAAGTCTCCTACGAATGTCGTACAGATCACGAATGGCCTCCTGGATGGTCTGCACGAGCTTGTAGTTGCCAAACAAAAAGTGGTGATACACATAGGTGTTGAACCATTCCTTTACCACGGAAGTAATATCATCTACCAAGGGCTCCGAGGCTAGAGTGGGTGTCTCGTTACCCAGACGCAAGGCCGGGATAGCAGGAGGGTTAATACGGCCAGACAGGGCAGACGAGTCGGTGATGGTGGAGTCTCGAAGAGACGAGGGTCGTGAATCAGGCGTAAAGTCGTAATGCTCTCGGAAAGCTACAATTGATGCTGGGAACACACCAGTCTTGACCCCAAAGTCCAAGGGTTTGAGGGCAGCATTGTTAAGAGTCTGAGTCTTTGTCTTTGGCAAAGGCTGGTTGAACGCAGAGTGAGCGTTAGGAGGGGTGACAATGTAGCCACGAAACCACTTGCCTGACACATGAGTCTCAAAGACGTACAACTCATCACCAATATCAATGGGAGTGTCAATATTTGGCACTGGTGTTTCTACCTTGGGGGTGTAGCGGCCAACGGCGACTCCACGGCCAATCTGGGCGAGGGGAGACCACGAAGGAGCGGCCTGAGGGGTTTGAAAAGGAGCGCTAGCACCGCCGACTTGCCCAGGTTCAGGAAGCGACGACGCCATAGTTCCTATCGAATCCATCAGAAAAGATGATCTAAGGTCTAATGAAAACCCAAAACGGTGACAAAAGAGTTCCTAGGGGGATGGGCGAGATAAAGTTTCGAGAACGGTTAAGGATCCGATCGACAAGAACGTTGAGCTCCGATAAATATGAAAAATTCAATAGATCGACAGTTCTATGCTCCGAAAATGAGTAGAACTTTTTCCGAAGTTTTTTTCTTGTCTATGCTATAATCGGATGATTGCCTAAGTTCGTTTGAGAATTACCGGGGTTCGCTTGTACAGCTCCCCCCTTTTTTATTTTTCAATGGTCTGCACATCTGGCCCGCCTGCGGCTAGTTCGTCAGGCAACCGTGCAGGTGAGGATGAGAACAAAAAGATAACACAGCAATTGTACTCGTATTTATAGACGGCCCCATGGCGATAATCTTGTAATTAGCACGTAATTACGCAGCTTGTGATACCATTATTACAATATTATAAACCCAGATCCAATTTTAACTGAGAAGAACACGGTGCGCCGTTTCATGCAGCACAGCACAGGCCACGCTGCAGCAGGCATATATATGGTTTCATTTACGAGATTGGACCAAATAGCGTGCGGGCAGAAGAGACGGGCGCTATTTCAGATTCTGTGATTGTCGAACTATTACCTGTGGTAATTTGATGGTGCTGTTTCCTTTTATTGAATTCTTTTCTCTTCACAGCTGGTAGTAACCAACACAGCGCAAGAGTTCCTACTAAAACAAGCATGCGGGACGGTCAGATGCCTGCCACCTTTTGTGCAAAGACTATTGCATGAGGAAATTGCACTAGAAATGATTTGGAAATGATATGGAGATGAAGCTGATGAAGCTATGGAACTGAACGGTTTACCTCCTGGGGACTTGCTGAACAGGTTTTGGCAGAACTTTGCAATGCTCCAACGACATCTAATTGTGGACAAGTACGTGTCCTAGATGCACTAAAAGTGTTGGCTTACACAGCGGACCAACTGTCATGCTCCAGAAGGCCGAAAACACTGAAGTAGGCAAATGGTCATTACATCTTTAAAAATACCTTGTGAATATACGAGACTTGTTGAGTACGACGCGGTTATTTTACCCGTTGCCCGATGATGATATTATTTATTGTGTCATGATAGTGCAAAATAATCGAGGCCCGGGTAGAGCGGCTTGGACCCCTGAAATCATTTTTCAACCACACGTGCTGGCAACCTTCCATCTACCAATCCCAAATAATGCCTTACTCTCTGCTGTGCCTTGGAAACCCTCTGCTGGATATCCAGACCGAAGTCGACGACAAGTACCTGGAAAAGTACGGTCTCAAGGCTAACGATGCCATTCTGGTCGAGGACAAGCACATGCCCATCTTTGATGAGGTGATCAAGAACTCGAATGTTCACCTGCTTGCTGGAGGAGCTGCCCAGAACGCCGCTCGTGGTGCTCAGTACATCCTGCCCCAGGGCTCCGTGGTGTACTTTGGTTCGGTTGGTGAGGACCAATTCAGTGACCAGCTCCGCAAGGCCAATGAGCAGGCCGGTGTGTTCTCCAACTACATGGTGCACAAGGACATTCCTACCGGAAAGTGCGCTGCTCTGATCACTGGTGCTAACCGATCCCTGGCCACCGACTTGGCTGCTGCAAACCACTACAAGATTGAGCACCTCAAGGCACCTGAGAACTGGAAGCTTGTTGAGGATGCCAAGTTCTTCTACACTGGAGGATTCCACCTTACTGTGTGCCCTGAGGCCATGAACGCTCTGGGAGCCCACGCTGCCGAGACCAACAAGGTTTACGTGACCAACCTGAGCGCTCCTTTCCTCCCTACCGTTTTCAAGGACCCCATGGACTCCAACACTCCTTACTGGGACTACCTGATTGGCAATGAGAGTGAGGCCGCTGCCTACGCTGAGGCCCACGACCTCAAGACCACTGACGTTGAGACCATTGCTAAGCACATTGCTCTTCTGCCCAAGAAGAACACCCAGCGTCCTCGTATTGTCATCTTCACCCAGGGAACCGACGACACCATTGTGGTCATTGGAGACACCGTCAAGGGAACCACCGAGACCAAGCGATTCCCCGTGCACAAGATTGAAGCCAGCAAGATTACCGATACCAACGGAGCTGGTGATGCTTTTGCCGGAGGATTCCTCGGAGGTCTTGTCGAGGGCAAGGACCTTGACACTTGTGTTGACATGGGTCAGTGGCTTGCTGCTCTGTCTCTTCAGGAGCTGGGACCTGCCTTCCCTTACCCTAAGCAGACTTACTCCAACTAAATCAATCCACTGGCCGGTTAGCCCATTAGTTAGATGTGCTAATTGACTCTCAACGATAAACGCAGCTATAGATGATTCAACTCTAATGACATATTAACATAACCTAACTGTACAGATATCAAGGGGCGAAGATTTCCCATTTGTAGGTCCTCCACGGTTGGCTCTGTGCCCTTGTGAAAGTGTGCGCTTTGCGCTTGTTGAACGAAACAATAAGAACGAACCTACCTCAGCTACTACTACATATAACGACATGGAACGAGTGTAGGTAATATTCATTCCTATTAGCAAGCTAAATACAAGCAGGTTCATAACTGCGGTGTATTACATTACTTATTTCTTGCCAGGCACAACAGATCGACCACGTCGAGAAGTGGTTCGGGTGTGCTGTCCACGGACCTTGAGTCCCCAGTAGTGACGCAGACCACGGTGGGCTCGGATCTTCTTGAGACGCTCCAGGTCCTCACGGAGCTTGTTGTCAAGCTGGTTCACAAGCAGGTGAGAGTCCTTGCCATCGGTGAAGTCACGCTGTCGGTTAAGGAACCAGGAGGGGATCTTGTACTGAGCGGGGCTCTGGATAATAGTAACAATACGCTCAAGCTCCTCAACGGTGAGCTCTCCGGCACGCTTGTTCATGTCAACGTCGGCCTTCTTGCACACCAGGTTGGCGTATCGGCGTCCAACACCACGGATGGTGGTCAAAGCGTACATGACCTTGATCTTACCATCCACGTTAGTGGACAGCAGACGCAGGATATGCTGGAAGTTTCCCTTCTCCGTCACGACGAGCGACATTTTTTCTGGCTGTAGATTGGGTGTGAGATTTGGTCGTCAATTTGGATTGTTACTAGGTGAGTTGGTGAGAGGAGGGCATTTGCCTGTTTAGGAAAACAGTCACAATGCACAAGGGTGGCTGCGGCTCGGAAAGATTTTTACCAAAATTTTTAGGACTGGTTTAAATGCGGCTTTTTGTCTGGCACGTGAGAAATAGGTCACGTGCGCACATCACCAATTTCTTCCTTTCCTTTATCGCTGGTTTCACAGTGTAAGCGACGACAACCGGCACGAGCAATGAAGGTAGAGACCGCCAGAGAAAAGTTCTTGACTAATTTTGAGGTATATGAGCACCTCAATGAGGTGCGGGAAAGGGCAAAGGCCACGCACCAGGTTGCACAGACCCAAAATTTGGATACAATCGCTATCGAAATTCAATCGTACCTTCGGGAACGACCAACGGCCAACCCAGAGTTTGCCCAGTCTCAGGAGTCAATAACCGCCTTCTTAAAGGCTCTGCATCAGGAGGGATTTGAACTGGAAAAGGCCGAGAGGTTGCAGCTTGTAAATTCCGCTCCTTCAAGCGAACCAGTTCTTTACAATTTGATCGAAGATTGTGAACAGAGATTTCCTGAGGACCGAGTTCAGAGACTATTAGAACTGGTCCAAGAGCATCTAGGTTACGAACCCATGCCTGAGATGAAGGATGAGTGATCAATTATTTATTACTAACGGCCAATTGCATAGACAATAGACAATAGACATTTACATATATCATTCTGCTAGATTCTGCTAGCGTTGTTTTTCTTTTTGTCTCCCAGTTTTACATGCTCACATTATCTATAGGCCTGGAATAGGGACCTACTGCTGCTGCTTTCGCACTCCAGAAACAATGTCGTCAACTCTCAGCAACAGGCAGGCAGCCTCCACGGCAGTCTTGATGCTCTGGAGCTTGACTGCCTCAGGCTCCCATACTCCGTACTCGTGCATATCTACAACCTTTCCAGTCTCACCGTCAATTCCAAACGAGGATTTGCCCTCGGCATGCTTAGCTCGTAGATCAGTCAGGACTCGCACAGGGTTTCCTCCGCAGTTCTGGACCAAAGTTCTAGGAATGACCTCCATGGCATCGGCCACTGCACGGTAGGGCCACTGCTTAGCACCTTCAATGGCCTTTGCCTTCTCAGACAGCTGAACAGCGATAGCCATCTCAGTAGCACCTCCACCAGGAGCCAGGCTAGGGGCAACCATGACATTTCGTGCCACAGCCATGGCATCCTGGAGATTTCGCTCCAGCTCAGCCAGAATGTCCTTAGAGGGACCTCGCAGCAACACGGTGCAGGCCTGAGGGTTCTCACACTTGGTGAGGAAAGAAAAGTATTCGTCTCCGATAAGCTGGACCTCAAACAGTCCAACTCGGGTACCGATATCAGAAGAACGAATGTCCTCGACACGGTTAACGACAGTGGCGCCGGAAGCTCGAGCAATACGGTTCATGTCACTCTTGCGGACTCGTCGCAGAGCGGTAATGCCACTCTTTAACAGATAATGCTGGGCCAAATCAGACACTCCCTTCTCGGTGATGACCAAGTCAGGGTTGTGAGAGGCAATCTGTTTGCACATAAGCTCCACCTGCTCCTCTTCAATCTTGAGGATTCGGGCAAAGTCAGTCTCTTTGCTGACCTCAATAGCAGTCTGGGACTCTCCCTTTTTGTATTCTAGAGGGCAATCCAACAGCAGAATTCTGGGAGCCTCAATCTTGCGCTTCATCTGGGGGTGAACAACGTCCTTGTTAAGCATAACTCCGTCCAGTACCTCAGAGTCCTCAACTTCTCCTCCGGGCACTCGCTCCACTCGAGCGTATCGCTTGGTATCAATATCAGATGCTTGGAGAGCTGCACCAGGGGTGGATGGGCGAGCTACAATTCGCACCGCCTTGATGGCCAGCTCGCAAATGAGCTTTCCAAATCGCGAAGCATACTTTGTGCCCACGGAAGCGTTGACCACTGACATGAGCTGAGAGGTATTTTCGGTATCAACAGGACGGGACACTTCCTGAACCACCTTGACAGCATCTTCCAACGCGTCCTTCAGAGCCGAGATGACCACCACAGGGTGAATCTGACGCTCCACGTGTGGCCAAGCTCTAGCAAGCACTTCTCCGGCCAAAATGATAACGGTAGTAGTTCCATCACCGACCTCTTCGTCCTGGGTTCGAGACAATTCAATCATCGACTTGGCCGCAGGGTGAGTGACCTCGATTTCTCGAAGAATGGCGTGTCCATCGTTGGTAAGCACAATGCCACCCACTGGATCAAGCAGCATCTTCAGCATTGCCTTGGGACCCAGACAGGTTCGTACAATATCCGCCACAGTCTTTGCTGCGGTGATATTGGATTCTTGAGCCTTTCGGCCTGTCTGGCGTTCGCTGCCAGCGTTCATAACCACCACTGGAGCCTGCATTGTGACGGTCTATAGTTTCAACTGGTGAGAGTATGGCGAACTGGTGTTTTTAGGAGGTTTTTATCCGCACGGCTGGCGGAACCGGATGGAATCTTAGTAGTGTTTAGGGGTGCTGATGAAGACAGGCAATTGTACGGTCAGGGAGGATAGTATTTGGACAAGGAGACTCAGGGATTGATTTCGGTACTGCTGGATTTGTGTTTTATCAGTTAGGTCTCTACGGGGCCAGGGAACGTTATGGTGAAAGATTCGCGTCGCGCCGTACAAGACCTGGTCACCTATTTTTCAACACGCGCCCTGGTACACCTGTCGCATGTCTACAGAAACTAGTGGAAGAAGAATTATCATGATTTAGCTGTTGCTCTGACAAATTGCAAACGTGTTAGAGATATGTACAATGGTTCAAGAACCGGGGGATGCCATCAATGCGCCGCACAATTGCTCCCACGTGTAGGACTGCATATCTGCAACTTTATCTGACACGCGGCTCGAGACCAAATATAGCTTTGGACCGTTTATTAGGCGGAATTGTGGCCATTATTTTGGCCATCACACTCCTTATTTGGGCCGTCCTCAGTTTGGGCGGGAGTTTGGGTGCTCCTTTCCTTTTCTAATTGGCGCTGTTTGTCCTGCTGTCTCCATTTTTGGCCACGGAAGTACACAAGGACCAGAAGTGGAGGAAATATCACCAGCCAGACAAGACTCATGAAAGTGCAAGCCCATCCAATGCCCCAAGAATGGATCATAGGAGAAATGAATCCAGTGCCAGCGGCTCCCAGTAGACATCGCACCAAATTATTGGCGGCCGTGGCGGTGGCAGCACGATCTCGATAGAGGTCGACAATTAGAGCAGACAAACAGCTGTACGAGGCCATGACACTATATCCAATCACTGCCAGCATCACCACCGGACCAGCGACACTTGTCTTGGCCTCCATAATCCAGCCAAACCCAATATAACCAGCACAGGCAAGTATAAGCAAAGGAAAGGCAATTTCTATTCGGACCCGCTCAATCGGAAAGTTAGTAAGATCCATCTGGCGGTTCTTTGCTAATGGGAAGCCAGTCTTTTTTGCATGGCGTCGATAGTTCCAGTCTTGGAGTCTACCGACGGTAAATGTTGAAATGATACCTGCTCCACCTAAGGGCAAGTACATGACGCCGACCATTACGTCGTCATAACCGTATGTGGTCTTGAAAAGTTCGGACATGGATACGTTTACGGTCATAAAACAGGCAAAGATCCATCCAACCGCGAATAGAATGATAGCTGGACCCTTGTTGAAAAGAATTCTTAGGGTCCCAAGCGGATTTGGAAATGCCAACTTGCGCTGGCGAGCAAGCTCGTCACGCTTTTCATAATCAATATATGCTCCCTCCTTTTGTAGTTTACGGAGGCGGATATGCGTGGATAAGGAATAGTTCCATTTTTGAGGAGGAATTGAGCCATTGCCTACCACCTTACGTCCAGTCTCGGGCAAGAAGAGAACGCAAAAGACTGCCAAGCACCCTCCAAAAATGAACAAAAACCAAAAGATGGACTTCCATCCTAGGTACTGACTGAGTAGTCCTCCAATGATAGGTGACAGTGAAGGCCCTAACAGCGTCACCACTTGAGTGTACCCTACATAGCTGCCTCGCTCCTCAGAGGTGATCATGTCTGCTACGACTCCAGCAGCTAGGGCTACGGTACCGCTGCTGCCTGCACTCTGTAGGCACCGAAGAACTAGCAGAGCTGCGTAGGAATGTTGTAATGCTAGACCGAGGCACGCACACTCGTACAAGAAAAATGCAACTAGATAGGCCGGTCTTCTCCCTGAACTGTCCGAGAAGGCACCTATAAATGTTGGGGCAATGCCCTGGAAAATGAGGTAGGTGGTCACTGTCAAGTTAACAAGAGTTGACGTCGTATGGAGATCGTCGGCAATTGTAGCCAAGGCAGGGGTGTAGATATTAGACGACAATGGAGATAGGAATGCAATCCATGCCGCCATCAAAACATAAATGCGTTTTTCTGCGGTTGTAAATACTGAATACCTCTCCGTAGGCACTCTACTGAGATCGGTATTAGTTTGAGTCTGGGAAAACCCGGTCAACCTTGAAACCCTGGATGCTTGTCTGGATATCGTTCTTGAAACAGACGAAAATGTCATAGATCGTGACCGCTCACCTTCATTATCATTAGGCCTGATCTGTTCGGTGCCCTCTCTGCCCTGTTCCGTTTCCGGCGTATCGTTAGTTAGCGGACGAGGGACCTGAACCTCTGGGGTCTGAATCTCTGGCCCATTTTCATACCCATCAGACCTCTCAGTACTCATGGCACTGTAGGAACTATACTAAGGTCTGTGACTTAGACCCCGCGATGAGCTGTGACCAGCGGATAAATATGCTTTTAGCTTCGGACATACCAGCTCAAACAAGCTATGTCCGCGTCGGAGTCCGACTGAGCTGATGAGTAGCTGGTATTCACTAGATGAACAGTGACGCTTACTATAATAATGTTAAAGAAATCCAAACAGTATCTGCGGTCTATAAGATGACAAATATGTCTTGTTTCGTTGCAGAGAGCCCCCTGCAAGCCTCCTGGAGGCTGTGAATGGACGTGGAGACGGATCGCAGAAGACAGGTTAACCGTTGGTGAGGCGCCGGCGCCGTTGGTGAGGCGTTATTGCCGTAGTTGGTCTTTTCCAGATTACTTCCAATGATGCTTCTGCCTTTAGTTGGCATACAATGAGGCAATGAGGCAATGAGGCAATGAGGAAATGAGAAATATTGAGCTCCAAGGGACATATGAATGCTTTTGGTGCTTTTGGTAGTAAGCTGGTGATGAGTGGAATACCAATAATGATGAGGGTATCTTACAACTCGATGACAACAATTCAATGATGAGAACATATTCATCGCCCAAGACACCGAATATAGCTAGTCCTAGATATACATAATCTATTCGTCGTGACAGTGCTTACTGGAATTCAGTCAGTAACAAATTACACTACATGAACGGGTTCTGTAAACCTATCCTTTGCTGTTCGACCCAGCACAACTCCATTGATCACGAATTGCTGTCTTTAGATGCTCAGCAACCTTGCATATTACCAGCTACCTCAGAACTTATTAAAAAAGACGGCTCACAATCCAGTCGCCATCGTTCGAACTCGGTAGGAATCCTGCTATGTTGACGACTACGGCCTGTGCCAGAATATCACTTCGAAGATAGGTCGCAGATTTACTTTATCTGTTGGATGCGGTACACCTCGACGGGTCTACGATTGTTGGAATACCGTAGTGATGAGACGGTGACATCAGTAATCCAAATTAGGAGACGAAGGGCATGTTCATTGCAGCTTATTACTGCCAGATTAGTATATCTATGACAAATTCTCCTGCAGGTGACCTATAGCAGGTTTCAGGATACCTGCTTACTAGTACAGCTCCACAACCGTCCCCCCCGTTCCTTGTCAGCATTCTCCACTCGCTAAATGTATGTCTCACCTCGGATAAACTTTTGAGCCGTGCATATCCTGCCGGGGATAATTATCAGCAAACACCGAAAAGCCGAATACATGTTCCTGCCGATATCATACTATAAGACGATCAAAATTTAAGCACCAACCAATACCATTTCGTATTATGCAGGTTCCTGTTCCAATATTTTCACTTTTCCAGAAATTTCCACCTGCTCCCAATCTCCCAGCTACACCATGCTATTCATTCCACTTTGGACCGTTTCATTTTCTGGGGAAGCTGCCACCGCAGCAAATAGGTATAACCAGGACAATAATATAAATGGATAGGTAGAGGCAAAAGGGACAAACAGACAAGACTCTCAAATATAAAAAGGTATCCCCCCATGCTAACGAGGGAACAGAAATGACAAGCAGCCTCAAAAAGCTCAAGGAACAGACATCTGATGAGGGCAACCTTACCCACGACGATGTCTCCCTCTATTACAACTACCAAGGCGACTTTCCCGCTTTGAAGGACTGGCTTCTTAATGTAGTACCAGTAGCAGCCTTTGCCTCCATTTGTCACGATACCTTTATCGACATAGCCGAAGGTGTGGAAGTCACCGACGAGATTGATAAAGTATTAGACGACCTGGATGTAAGAGGCCGTCGGTGTATTGGCTTGTTTGGATTTTATTCAATTACAATTCCCGGTCGCCCGCATTTCGCTGGCACTGAGCTCATTTTAGCTGTCTGGGATCTGATATCCCCTGTTCTGGGTATTCCCGATTTCGCCCTGGCAAACAAGGTACGTCGTGAACTCGTGAAGATGACTGGTGACTCACGCCGGACTCTTCAGGATAGGACTACAAAACGCGTGAGGGAAATGGTCAAAAATTATTGCCGAGATCGGTTGCGCGAGCGCCCTAGAATACAAAAGCAGGTCGTGCTAAATAGAATGTCAGCGGTCTATGGGAAAGAGCCTGATCAGTCTTATCAACCTGGCTATATGGCGGAGAGGGCTGATAATAGCACAGAACTGCCTACAGTAATCTGTGAGGTTGGAATGAGTGATTCCGGTGGCAAGGTAATATTCGACTGTCTAACATCCCTCGCTGGATCGAGAGGAAAAATTGATCTGTCCCTTGGAGTTGACCTTGCCATCGGCGACCTAGGTCTGAAAAAAATACGTCTGTTTTTGTTTGACTCTAGCATCACTACTCTTGTAAGGTTTGCTGAAGGAAATCAGTCAGTGGCACGGTTTACTCGGGATAAGATTGAGAACCGGCTCATTCATTTGCGCTACCTTCAAAACCACCTCCATGAAGAGCATGATTTCAGACACTACTTGCACCTGGCGCACACAATTGAACCCACTATTCAATATTATGAAAGAATGCAAGAGTATCTGATTACTATCAGTGGAGGGCCAGTTACGGATGAGGACATTGTCGAGGCCTGCAGAGTAGTGCTGGACAGCGCTGAAGTCATTCAGATGACCAGAGGAGATAAGGGGTTTATCATGACAGACATTAATGGACAGCGACTGAATGGTTTGGCCATGAAGGTGGAGCCATTCTTAGGCCTGATATTGGGTTTTGAGGCCCAAATTGTTCTGGATGCTGAAGAACTACATGACACATATAACGTTGTTGCCAAGTCCTGTGCAGCTGACAATCTTGAAAATGTAACATCCTCCGTATCGTTAACCCTGCAGAGGAGACACATTTCTGATGCAAGATATGAAGAGTTTGCTCGTCTTCAAGGGCCCAACTTTGACCACCAGGCTTTTAGTGATGGCCAAGCTATCACAGTCGAGGATGTTGTTATTTCCCATCTAAACGAAGACGTGATTAAAAGTCTTGCTCAGAGGTACGTGAGGAGGAGAACATTTAATTCTAGGGCTCTGAAAATTTCAGCTGCAATGTTCTACTTACATCGCCTCAGCAAACGTAGAGTGACAGTGTACGATCTTTGTAACTGGCGTCCAGAGCAAAGGTACCAGTAGAATGATGCTTCCTAACACCAGTCAGGAAAGGCACCAGTACAAACCACAACCACTTTTCAATTGTTGTCCTAACTAGAATTGTTGTCACAGACCAGCACTCAGCAACAGCAGCAGTCGACCCAACAGCAACAACCATCATCACAGCAGCCTAGCCAGCAGCAGTCGTCGTCTTCGGCGGCGCCGGCTCCCTCTACCACTAGCAGCAGCAATACACAAATCAATTTTTGGTTAAATAGATGCATCCATAATGAATAATTTGATTATTCCCAGAGACACGTTACATGTCAAAGATAATTAATTCCGAGCTTTCTCTGTAGCTATTCCTCTGGTGTGTTCAAATATTAAAACGTACCCGACATGGATTGAATAGGGATTTTGGTTGTTCTAATTCCTACATAGTTATAACTGGCCGAAAGTTTCAGCATCATCAATCGAAGTGATACTGTTCAATACCGTAGACTTGTCCAGATTGTAGCATCTGCATCTTTCGAAACGGCAGTCATAGTTGATTTGCTCAAGTTATAGTCTAATATTTTCAGGCGGTTACGACGGACATGGGTGCCGTGGTTGATTGCTGGCAGACTAGGTGACACTCAACCGGTACCATGCAAGTGTATCTACAACAATAATGAAATTAGTTATAATTGAGATGCAATGTAACATCATATAAAATTCTTCTTTGTGCAATGATAGAATCTGTTGGCTGAAGGCGGGCTCCATTGCGTGGCTCATCTGCACAGTGAATAACTTCTCCTACCTGTGACCTGTAACTACTTGCTTTGCTCCAAATCGCTCCTCTCTGTATAAAGTCATTGAGACCAGTAATGCTGAATCCTCAAAGCGAACTTGAGGCCTCTGTTCCAGAACCGGAAGTCAAGTTTACCACGTTTGGTACGCGCGAGCCATCGGAAGAGTTCTTTGGCCTGCTGGACCACTTCTTCCCGGACCCTGAGGCAGAAGAAAGTAACTTCTATCTTAGGTACGTCCGAGGAAAAAAAGGGTTTTGGCAAGACCTAAGAAACTTTCTCAAAGCACTCAAAGGTCCGTTGAAAAGAGACGTTACAATTGTCATTGAAGACGGTGCCCTTTGCAGTAAATCTATTGGCAAGGTATTTGGGGAATCAGGTTGGAGAGGCAAAACATTTGTAGGCCTCTTTAACTGCTATTGCTATACAATTATTGGACGAGACCATTCTAGAGGAATTGCTGAGATGGACCGTATTCTTTTGAATGATGCCATTGAGCCTGAAGTCTCTGATATTCGTGACAGTTTTAGGTATTTGGATGGAGATCTTATCAATAGATTTTTCGGTCAGCCACGGAATCGTCAGCCACGGAATGCTACTGCTGGGAAGATGCCTGACTCAAGCTATATTCCTCGCTTCCGCAGAAAACTCTGCGACGCTTTCGGGGTACCGCCATTGCCAACTCTCGTAATAGAGCTAGCAAATTCCCAGAGCCTCAAATCATTGTTTACTGCTGTGATCAGCTGGATCTGTGGGTCTATGCTGTTGGTCGAAACTGTCCTAGCTGTAGACCTTTGTAAATCGGCACTTACCATTGACATTTGGAACTTTGATTGCACGGTAGACCGCATTGAGGGTCTCATTACATCCAATTCCTACCGTGGTAGGGACCTACAGTGTCTGTGCATGGTTGCCACGTATAAAGCAAGGCGCTGGCTAATTGACTTGCGACTGACTCTGTTTCTCATAGACCGCGAGAATGCCAGGCTAGCAGCTCATCAGCGAGGGCAGCGTGTGGCTCACAGACTGCACCCTATAGCTCAGGACATACCTCGGGATGTGCAGGGTCTATTTGACGCTGCCAATGCAGTAATCCAGGAAGATGTTCAAGCAATTCGAGATCTGGCTGGTCCAGAAGGTCCCGAATTTCTACTACGTCCGGAAATTGGTTTGCGAGTTCCCAGTATTGAAGGCCTCTTGGACCGCCGAGTACAGATTGAGGAAGAAATACAGTACTACGAGCACATAGTCCGTAATATTGGGCCGCTGGGGGGACAACCTGGAGTACATTTGAGGGACGCAGTTTTAAGGGTAACCAATTTACTTGCCCGAAATTGTGGACCTCCCTTATCTCTGGGGCCTGTGGATGAAGACTTCACCATTGGTGAAAATGTGCATCTAAACATCCCCCAGAAGGCATTGACTGGTTATGGGATGGCAAATGTACTTTTCCCTAATAATCATGATCGTCTCAACAATTGGGTGAGAGACTTCTCATGGCCCCCGCTTGGAGACTTCCCAGTCCAGGGAAGGGGTATTAGATGGGATTTCATACGAGACCGTGCTCAACTCGAACGGCAGAGACAATCCAATGGGAGGGTCAATCAAGCCCGGCCAAGCCTAAATGGATGGATTGAATTAAAGCATCTAAGGCTTGAGGGCCTGAGGGCAGTTTATCAATCACAAGGAGATGAAAGATTGCCTCAAGTTCCCTTTGGTCGCCAGCAAGACGATGATTATTTTAGATGGATTTTGTTGAGACGTTCCCGTCCACAAAATAGGTCGATAATCAACGTCCTCAACTTGCCTGAATAGCTAGGCAAGACCCAGCTTTCAAGCTCAAAGAATATCTTCTTTGTTATTTATTATTTAGCATTTAAACAGGTAATATATTTTATTGAGACAATCCCGGAGATACACAATTGAATTAACCAACCCTAGTTATTCCCGCTCTGCTCATCTACCCCTTGCAGCCGCTTAACGGTCTCAACGGTTGTTGTCGCCAGAGACGGCAATTATTGTTAATTATTGTTTGATGCATTCATTGCGCTCATTATATGCTAAATTATGTTCGTTGATGGAGTCATTAAGTTAAAGTGATATCGTAAAAGTCGTGAGGAAGAGTTATGCCAAAATGAGCTGACGGTAGAGAGTAGGGACAGAGCCAGAATCAATTTCGTTCTCAAACTGAGCACGATCAACCGAAAGCTGCTTGCCGAGACGAGGGTTTGTGGCAGTCTCGACGGAGCGGTAGAAAGTGTCGTAAGCTTCATCGTTGCGAGAGCAGAACAGGACGGCAACAGCCAGGTTAGCAACCATTGCCGACACGTGCTCTAGAGATGACTCGTAGTCAGCCTTTGGCCGAATTCGGGGCTGGCAGTTGGAAAGCGCAATCACCGACAGAGGAGCAGGACGAGTGACGCCAGCGACCAGTCGAATGAAGTGCTGCTGGTCCATCATGTCTTGGAAGTCCTGGCCAGTCATGACAACTTGGGACAAGGGGTTAATAATGAAGTATCCTTCCTCCTTGGTAGGGTCTGCCACTCGAGCGTAGTTTGAGTCTACAAACTTGTGGCTGTTAGCACCTGTCTTTGCTAGGACAACAGGGGAAATCTGTAGACCGTACTGAGCACCCACGTATGCGTACTTTGCAATGTTAACCATGTCGGAAGCGTCTTCAGATCCCGAAGAAGCCATGTTGCACAGATGACCAGCGTCTGGAGTGCAGACGTCATATGAAGGCTTGGACTGGCTTCGGACCGAAAACATGTTAGTAGCCAAGGCAAGAGCAGTGCGCTGAATCGCACGAGGGTTAGAGCAGAAGGTCATAGTTTCCTGGGCATCGTCAACCAGGTGACCGAACACAGCGTCCTTGGTAGGATTCAGTGTGTACTTTGGGTGGAATGCTTCTAGGGTCACCATGAGGTCACTGGCCATGGACGAGTCATCGATGGTCTTGAGTTGGTCGATAGCCCGCTTATGCTTGACCAACTGTAGCACCATACGGGCCATGGCAGCGACAGAAGGTGTGGAAGCCTGCTTTGCCTCCTCCAGAAGCACTGGACGAGCTCGCTCAGCAAGGGCCCAGATAAGGTCGAGCTGGCTGGATCGCTCCTTTTCGTCCACGCTCTTGTCAGCCAGAGTGTGCAGAGCAGCCCGCACCCGCTGGTTGATGGTCTTTTGAGTAAAGTGCTCGGATCGGAAACCTTCGGAGATGGGCCTCAGCTGAATGCGGTCACGAACCTGGTTCACCGAGGTCTTCCACAAGGGATCAAATAGCGAAACGGCTCGAAGCCATGAGCTTACCTGTGACAGGGACTCCAAATCCTGTCCTTCGAGGTAGGTGAAAATTTGAGTCAAAACTTCGGGGGGAAGTTGGTCGAGCTGCATGATGGTTGCGATAAGGTATGAGCTAGAATAGGCAGCAAGGTAGACGTAAGATAGAATAAATAGACGGCACACAAAACAGTCAGGGTTTGAAAAGGGAAGAAAATGATAACGAAACAGTTCAGGGTTTCTTAGAAGGGGCTTGGGGCCCTTTTATAGAAACTTTTATTGCGGGGAAGATCGGGTCGGTTAGACGGGGGGGTACCTTTCCTGTAAAGGTAATGTATCACTGTTGCGCCCCCAAATTATCAAGCCGTACCTTGGAGTAAGACCGGAATAGAACTGCCGTTCGGAGCCGAAGGTCTCTGGGGCAGTATGGTGTTTTTTTTGGCCTTTTTTTGGGCCAAATTTGCATCTTTTTGGCCAGATTTTTGACCCATCACGTCATAAGCACTCCCGAGGACCTTTACTCCACCTTCCTTGCCCACGTTCTGAAGTTACAATGCTATAGCTTCCCCGCATTTTCAGTCCTGAACTGGCAGTGCAGCTTGTCGATCAATGCATCGGATTGTCCAAGATTAGATATACCGGGGGAGGAAGGCCAAGCCAAAGTGGAGAAATGGGGTTATAATCATGGGGTATGTGGGCGCAGGAGAATCAGGAGATTTTTTGGTGCCCTGGTACCTGTTCTTGTTCTTGTTCTTGTTCTTGTAGTTGTCCTTTATCAGCTGCACACCTGCTGTAGTTGCGGTTGCGGTTGCTGATAGGGACATTGCTATCACGAAAATGGGAGCGGCTGGCGGTCATGCGGATCGGCGGTCTCGAGGACTCAATAATGGCGCGGCTGCGCGTGACTAAATGGTGCTGTCGAACTCCGAGAACGTGGGATGTATAGCCCGTTGGATCTGAACAGGAAGGTTAAGATGAAAAAAAAAAAAAAAGGATGAAAAAAGTTAAACAGAGTCAGAAATGACAGATTAGGTTTGCTGTGGCGGTTTCACATCAGGGTCAAGGTTGCTGTTGGGCAGTGTGAAATATTATCGTACATGGCGAAGCTAGCAAGGGTCTGGTTTAGCCGTCCTAGGGTAGATCTCTCGTACATGGAATGCTGACGACTGTTGCTAAAACATGACGATGTGACTGTAGCAATTCAGAAGAGATCTCTGTCGGAGTCCGCCGGGTTCCTGGATGTCTAGCGACCGTTGTTCAGTTGCCGAAAGACCGGAACGGCGAATCTTGTGGGAGCCTAAACTCAATGTGGCTAGCGTTCTGGAAGCTCTCAAACGTCAATCAAGAGAGTTTTGATACTCAATGGATAGTAGTTTGTGATTGAGCCTGACACAGAATCACGATAAAGTGGAATGAAATATCAGCACCGAGGGGGCCATCTGCAAGCAGTTTGCGGTTTCCTGCCATGGTAAGGATTCTTTTTCGAGTAAACACTCCGAAAGTAAGCTGTGTCATGAGCTCCGAAAATACGTCTAATTGACGTTTTCCAATAGTCTATTATGTCCTCCAGTCATTGTTACATCGCAAGGGCATGAGCGGGTACCATTACCTCAGGTCCCTGCTTAAAGGCAGTATACTATATCTTCTGCAAGCTGTTGATGTATTGAAGAGACTGTAAATCGGAGTATTGTGAATCGGAATATTGTGAATCGGAATATTGTGAATCGGAATATTGTGAATTATTGTGAATCGGAATATTGTGAATCGGAATATTGTGAATCGGAATATTGTGAATTGGATATTGGATCATCATAAATGCCGGCAAATGATGGTAGATCAAAGCCCGAAATCTCAACAGCGCTACCGCTAATGATACCCTCATAGTCAAACATCTTATGACATCTTATAACATCCTATAGCATCCTATTCCAAGCATTAATATTAAGAATAAAATTCCCTAAAAACCAGTAGCACTAACTAGCCTCAACGAAATAATGCAAACGTCCCCTGTCCCGAAGATGCAGAGTCCGGGGACCTACGACCTGTTCAGCCTTTTGTCTTGCCCTCAGCGGCCTTCTTCTCCAAAGCTACGTTAGTGTCTGTGTCTCCGTGCATCCCAAATGCCTCACAGCCCTGGATCAGCCAAACAAACTTACCAGCCTTCTGCTTCTCTCGCATAATAGCAGCGTGGGCCTCCATACGCTTACGAGGGTCTCCCTCTTGCTTCTTCTTCTGCTCCTGCTGCTTCTTGAGATTCTTCTCTCGAGCTTTCTCACGCTGATTGCCTCGGGTCATGATTGCACTCTAATACCGTACACGGCACCGTAACAAATAACAAACACAAGAAAAAACCTCGTCCACGTCACAGTCCCATCACCAACTCTGGTACCCTACCTCCATACTCTCTTTAAGGCATCTCCAGCTTCACCACCTGTCGCATACAACTGTCAGCTAACATGGAAGACCCAGACAAGGCAGAGAAGCTGGAGGCAGCAAAGAAGCGATATGAGGAATTGAAGCGACAACAAAAGAAGCAGAAGAAGAAGCAGAAGAAGGACAAGGAGAAGGAATCGCCTGATTCGAAGGAGAACGTAGACTCTCAAGTGGAGGACTCTAAAGAGCCTGAATCCAAGCCATCGACTGAGGAGTCCAAAGAGGAATCTAAGGAATCCAAGGAGGAGACTAAGGAGGAGTCTAAGGAAGAGCCTAAGGAATCCAAGGAGGAGTCTAAGGAAGAGCCTAAGGAATCCAAGGAGGATGCTAAGGAGGAATCTAAGGGATCCAAGGAGGATGCTAAGGAAGATTCTAAGGAGGAATCTAAGGAAGAGTCTAAAGAAGTAGAAGCCAAAGAGGAGTCAAAGGAGCCAGATTCGAACGAATCGAAGGAAACAGAGTCCAAGTCTGAGACTATTGAACCGGAATCCAAGCCTGAAGAGACTGAATCTAAAGAATCAGAGTCGGATGCTAAGAAATCCGACTCTAAAGATGGAAGTGACCCTCAGACCAAGAAACCCAAGCAGCCCGAGCAACCCAAACCTGAACCCAAACAGGTACAAAACCTAAAAGAGGCTGCCTTGTTCGAATCTGAACCTCCTAGTGGTTACGAGACTCCTGCAAACAGACCAGTTGACCCTAAGAAGCACAAGATTCAAAGCGAATGGACTCTGAATAACGAAGCTGTAGACTCGAAACTTAACAGCCAGGCTCAGATTGATAAGCTTCTCGAGCAATTGGCAGAGTCCAAGCGGGAAAATGCTTCCTTAAAGGACGAAATTGAAACGTTGCGTAAAAACGTCGAGCGTTTGGAGACTGAAAATTCCACTCTCAAATCACAGCTACAGGCTGCCGGAGAAGATCATGACTCTGAAGTGTCCCTTTCGTCTCCCCAACTGCCCCCATTGCCCAAGGTAGGCAGCCGAACAAAGGGTCATCGCCCCAGAGTCTCTTCATTCATTGAGGTTGATCTGTACGGAGAAGCTTCCAAGATCTCGGACATTAGTAAACAGATGGAACAATGGCAGGGTTGGCAAGTGGACATGCGATCCTGGAGGAGCATTGGCGTCGGCCCTAGCTTTGATCTGTAGTCAGCCAATTAGCATCTATAGCCATATTTATTTACGGTCGTCAATATTTACATTATCTATGATCCCTTTGAACTACTTAGCTCACCCGGCATAGAATCTCTCCTCCCACATTCTTGCGGGCAGCCTCCTGGATCTCTACAACCTCTCCATTGGCAAGTCGCACAAACATGACTTCACCCATGGCCAGGGCATCTACTCGTCTAAATGGCTTGCCGGCAATCAGGTCCTGAATGTGGTTAGGCTCAACTACCACTCGGCGACTTGGCAAACTCACTAATCGCATCGACTTTAGCACCGGTTGGAAGTTGTGGTATTTCAGTCCCAGCCATATCCTTCGAGTGGAAATATTGTCGCATGTGTTGGGGGTAAACTCTTTATCTGGCCCCTTGAGGTCTCCTCGTTGCACGGAGGACAGAAATCCCTCCTTGTACAGACCCAGGGCCACCTGCAGATGAAGCTTGGTCATTGGGACAGAAGTTAGTGCTCTGTTCACTCGAGTGACGTTTTGTAAATGGGCACACATGTGGCCCAAGTTAACCAAAGACATGTTGGATGAATATGCTAAAAAAGATTGAACCGGAGGCAGAGAGAATGTGTCGATGATGCTCAGGTTGAAAATTATCCTCAGCCGCACGCCTCGACGACCACGCAAACGTCTTGAACTATAGTGATTCCGGGGTGTGAACAACAGGAGAAAAATAGCTCTTTAAATACAACAAACAGGCACCTATATAGATAGCTAGCAGTCTATTTGAGGACTGGGTCATTTCTTGCACAATTGGCTTGTAAATCGCATATATTTGTCCGCCGGTCTGTGCGGCTGGGGACTGCTGGAGGTCTATCCCCGAGGATAGTGAAAAGACAGCGCCTGGATGTCAACTCAATGGTACAAATTAAAGGCCCTGTTGGTCTTCTGCGACCATAATTCGAACCAGGATGTGCCTGGCTGGAACCAAGTCCTCTGCTCTCCGAAGCTTTGCACGGCTACACCCCCAGGTTGGCAGTATGAAAAGGTCCGACACTGACAAAACATCTTCTTTCCGTGAACCGCTTCGCGTGCCCTTGTGTCCTGTCAGTGTAGTCGCAGTAAAATGTGGAAGTTCTGTCGCCAGTTTGGGGTTCGATCTCCCCGAATCAGAGCCCCAGGTATGTTCCCTGGCATGATGTCCCGTCCAACCTTGCCTATGAAGACATCATCGGTTGTTGGTTCCCGAGCTTATTCTTCCCAGAAGGCCGAACCTCCAAAGATTCGACACATTCTCCTCGTGGCTATCTTGGGATCGGTAGGATTTGTACTTGCATCCAACAGTCTGGACCGCAAGAAGCCTGCTAAGGAAATGTCCGAGCAGGAGTATCAGCAGATTAAGGAAGCTAGTCGTCAGAGATTCAAGAAGCAGGCCTTTGATAGCAACCAGGTGTCGGTGGTGTTTGTTCTGGGAGGTCCTGGATCTGGTAAGGGAACCCAGTGCCAGAACATTGTCCGCGACTACAAGTTTGCCCATTTGAGTGCCGGAGATTTGCTGCGAGAGGAGCAGAAGAACCCTCAGTCTAAATATGGAGAGCTCATTGCAAACTACATTCGGGAGGGCCAGATTGTGCCCATGGAGATTACAATCGCCTTGCTCAAGAATGCTATGAAGGAGCAAATTGACACAAAAGGAGTGACAAAGTTCTTGATTGACGGATTCCCTCGAAAGATGGACCAGGCCCTCAAGTTCGAGGAGGACGTGGCAGTGTCCCAATTCACTCTGTTCTTTGAGTGCCCCGAGAGCGTCATGCTGGAACGATTGCTGGAGCGAGGTCAGAATTCCGGACGAACTGACGACAATGTCGAATCGATCAAGAAGCGATTCAGGGTGTTTGTGGACACTTCAATGCCTGTGGTAGAGTACTTTAGAACCTCCGACAAGGTCGAGACGGTGTCCTGCCAGCAGCCCAAGGAAAAGGTCTATGAGCAGGTCAAGGACATTTTGAGTCGTCGTGGCCTCGATAAATAGATTTTTAACACACTAGAAACTGAATTCACTTTTTGGATCCCCCAAATCCTGAGAATCCCATAGCTGCCGCCACTTCGTCGTTTCCATTGTCATCATTATTAGCAGCTGCTGCTGATTGTCGTCGTTGTAGCTTTCGCGCTTTTCGTGCTCTACGAGCTGCTCTCTCTTCCTCTTCAATCCTTTTGCGCTCAGCTATTCGTTTCTGGATATCGTAAATCTGGTCAGCCTGTTGTTCCCGTACCTTTTTGCGCAAGTAATCCAGTCTTTTTTTAACGTCCTCTAGAGTAGCTCGAGTTGTCTTTTCCTTAACTCCAGCGGCGTACAGATGCTTTTTTGAATTCAAATGGTCCGCAAAGTCCAATGAGTCCTTAAGAGTAATATCGCACACTTCGCAGTAAAATCCCACTCCTTTACCTCGTCTGCCCGTTGCAGCTCCCGCAGGCACCAAAGTCACCTGGTTTAGGCCCTCATAGATGTCAACTCTCTTTGATCTGGCTCCTGCCTCTCTCTCCGGGGTCGTTTCGCGGCCACGCTTTTGTCGAGCTTCATACTCTGCCTGAGACCGTTCTCTTGCCCTGCGCTCATACTCCTCAGTATTATCAAACTTGCCCATGCCACAAAGTCAAGAGATCTTGAAGATTTCAAAGAGGTGATGATGCATCGAAAGCGGCGTTCGCAAAGTTCACCACACATCACCATGCCTGATTATAGAGGAGTAAGTGAAATTTTCAAAAGAGAACCCAGGGAACTAAGCATGCGCTAACATAGGCCACAGTAGAAGATTTGGACCTTCTCCCTGCTCTGTCCATTTATCCAGATACCAATCTGTCTGAGGCCCTGGATCTGTCGTACGAGCGATCGTATTCTTACCTTCCGGTTGTGTCCCGAAATAAGAGACTGTTAGGATACCTGACGGCCGAGCAGCTGCAGAACTCTACTGCCAGCCCCAGTGATAAGGTCAAGGAGCATTACATTCGATTCCGAAAGGGCGCTGGTTCTAGAGAGTACCGTAAGATCACCCCCAACACCCCTCTGGAGGACCTGGAAGCATTCTTCAAGTCCGGCGAAGAGTTTGCAGTCGTCACTGATGATGAGAGACGATTTGTGTTGGGAGTAGCTACCAAGGAGGATCTGGAAAAGTTTGTTCAGGCTCGACCTCAGATCAGCTAATCTTGTTTAGGGGGTGGAGTAAATAGATGGTATATTAATTGAGTGGATTGAAAAAATTACGAATTTGTTGGATTACTGTACATAGCTGGAGAGTGATTAAATATTTGCCGAAATGTACGTTAATTAATTGCCTTGACTTTTGTCGTCGTCTTGAACAAGGTCCCGGTTACGGGCAGCTGCCATGACAACTTCCTGGAACCGAGCGCCCTGTGTAGATGAGCGCTTGCCAAACATGGACAGCGCCTTGCCAATCTGGGTGGTATCATCAGGTAGCGAAGCATCTCCCAAATCATCGTCTTCACTCTCATCCAGAATCTGGAGGGCCTTGATACGGTTGGCCAAGCGCACTGCTTCAATGGCCTTGCGGAACTTCTGGCGGGCGTTGAAACCGACCTTGATACTAGGCAACAGATCGTCGACGTCGTTAGCGGTCTTGCCAACCAGCCATGGATGATTGATGAGCTGTTCGGTCGTAGGTCTCTTTTTAGGATCGACCTCGAGCATTTGCTTGATCAATTGGCGTGCTTGAGGGGACACATGCTTCCAGTACTTTTCATGGAAAATGGGGGTGAATTCCTCACCGACCTCCTGAAGGAAGTCGGGAACGCATTCACTGCGGAATGGAGAATACCCTGACAGAGTGGTGTAAGTAATTACTCCAAGGGACCAAATGTCACAAGGCTTTCCGTGACCAGTGCCCTTAAGTACCTCAGGAGCAGCGTAGCCAAATGAGCCAGCCATAGAGTGCAATTGCTCTTCTGGCGATGACAAAGTCTTTGCAATACCAAAGTCTGCCAACACCAGTTGCGAGTTAGTCTCCGGAGTGGTATACAAAAGGTTTTCTGGCTTGAGGTCCCGATGCACAATGTTACGACTATGTAAATAATGCAATGCCTTGACTACTTCAAGCATGCACTGACTGCCGTCTTGTTCGGTGAATCGGCCCAGTTCACAGATACGATCGAACAACTCACCCCCAGTAGCCAATTGGGTGACAATGTAGAACTTTTCCTTGGATTCAAACCAGTCCTTGAACTCAACAATATTAGGATGGTGGAGCTTTTGCAGCATTTCAAGCTCATCATAGACCATCTGGTCATTGCCTTTTAACGTCTTCTTGACAATGATCTTGACCGCAACCTCCTCCTTAGTACCAGTGTGAACGGCATGTTTAACAACACCAAACGTGCCGGCACCAAGGGTCTTACCAAACTGATATTGGGACTTTTTGCGATAGGACTCGGGTTGCCCCGTCACCTTTGTGATCAAGTTATGGAACGCCATTTCGCGGGTTGCTGTTTGCGACCTTTGGCGATTATATTCAGGGTCGTGATGTGAACGAACGGCGTTCTGCGCCTTCTCCTAAGCCACCTGCTTAGCCCCCTGATAAGCTGAACGCCATCACGAGAGAGAGTTGTGGAGAACTACAACTGTTATTACAACTGCAGAGGTGTTAGTAGGCCAAAGTAATAAGGCTTGTGCCTGTGAGCGTAGCAATGGTATAGGTGTCGAAATCCTGGGGTCGCCACGCATGGCTAGATGAGCAAGAATGGTTTATCAAATGCAAGTTGGAGTCCGCGCACTGCCTCGGGGTGAGTCAGAGTCACACAAATGATGATTTTGTGTGTTAAAGAGGTTTTGGTAATTGATCAGGTCAATTAGTATTAGGATCATCCACTAAGATATTCCACTTGGGCAAGGAAGCAGAGGCAAGGGAACAGAGACAACCTTGTCTGTATTGACAGGCAGCTGGCCCAATTGATCGTAGACGTAACAGGACATGCAACGGCAGCAATATAACCCAGTCAATGGCGCCATAGCATCATCTTTTAGTCCTTATACATCGACAGGTGTACAGCTGATGGCAACATTCGGACCCCTTGCAGGACCGTTATGGGGCTGTCGCATCTCAATTGGACAGTTCCAGCTACACGCCGATTCCACAGTGATTATGCGACAAGCAGCTCAATTATACTTAGCGATAGAATACGCATGTACATCTTCGCTATTCTGGTCAGTATTATAAAATACCGGCAGACAGATCAGCAGATAATGGGTAATATAGCTTCTTGAGCCAGCAGCCAGCCGCCGGCAGCCAGGAACAGGTCTTGCACAGCCGTACGTTATGTGCTCTCAAAGTAGCCCGTTTTGCTCAAGCGTCAGCTCTCTGCACACCTTCTGAGACCGTAAAATGCAGTCATTGAGCTAGAGAAACCACAATTTTGCAAAAAAAAGTGTGAAAATTCCACAAAAAAGCCGATGCTTGTGCAGGCAGACCGCTCAAGTAGTCTCTAGAATTTTGACATGTCGTCAGCGGACTTAGCTCAGTTGGGAGAGCGCCAGACTGAAGACGACTTCAGTCAAGATATCTGGAGGTCCTGTGTTCGATCCACAGAGTTCGCAACCTTCTTTTTTTTTATTAAATTTTTGTCCTTTTGGACTCTTCTGAGGTGTTTGTATCGTTGACCATAGATCAAGCTAGTAGACTTATTCGCCAATGTCCGTTTCTATGTCTGCAATGGCAATGTTAATTGTGGTTCTTTGGCCATTTATTAACTGGCTCGTAGTAAATCAGCGATGGACTGCGAGCCGGTGTAACGCACATTATGCATGCAGCCTAAGTGACCATCATCTAATTCTTCATGCTGAAAGATTGCTGAGAGAATTGTCAAGTTGTCAGACTTCCCCGGGCCCTAACTACTGATCTTCTGGCTCCACATTTACTCAACTGGGAACTTGAACTGTGGATCGGGTTTGATAATGGGAGCCGACAACAGTTCCCCGGTCCAACTGTTTAACCAGGCAATGGATCTGGCATGAATTCAGCAAGAACAAGAGCAACTGATCTGCTACAGTTGTTAATCCTTGCTGTTCATCCAACGTAATGCGTCTCAGCGCTCATTTGCTTGGCCATAGTCCAGCAAAAGTCGGCAAAATGACTGGACATGATTGCTGTGTGGCAAGTTACCCTGCCTGATCCACGAGACGTATAAAAGGGCCGGCGGAGTGCGTTTCTGCGACATCAGAAAATTTAAACAATGTCAGACTTTAAACACACAGTTATGCCCAAGGACGAGAGCCTCGAGAAGCAGCAGTCTCAAGGACTGCCAGGAATCCACGTTCCCAAGAACGCCGGGGATATCAAGGAGTTTAGCGAGGCTCGTAACATCCCCGCCGACAAGTTCAACGAGCAGATGCAGAAGCTTGATGAGGTGCGAGAGCAGGCTAAGAAGCTCAAGGAGGAGGACAAGAAATAAAAAGGTATGTGAGATGACGATGAAAAAGCTATTACCTACATTATCTGAACAGCTTTGCAGAACAACATGTCTTGGAGACCCTCTGATCATATGCTAACTAGTCCTGATTATTTATGCTATTATTTATACGGTTTTTGTTCTTTGAGCTTGATATTTATATATATATTTAACTAAATTATTCTTTTTTGGCAATTCTTTTTCAATGGCTCCTTGGGGGAGTGCGTACTGTGTATTGCGTAGGGATGATGTTGATGATATAGTGTGTTTGGAGTGAGGCTGGCGGACCTTGTCACAAACGTGTTCATCATGGGAATCGTAGACTCGTTTAGGGATGAGTTAAAGACCCGAAACTTTAGTATATACGGGCAATGGTAGGTGGTGCGCGAGTTTTGTGAAGTCGGGCTAACATCAGGATTGGTGTCCTGTGCATTTTTCTGTGTATTGCACTGGGAATTGCAAACATTTTCCATGCTTCGTTGGTGATTATCTTTTCAATCATTTGCTTGTAAGTACAGCTCATTACGGTGGATTACAGTGTTTTTTGGACTTGCACAATGGATACTAACTCAGGGTGTGTGGATTGATTATTATATTCATTGAGATTCCGTTCCTGTTACGAATCTGCCCCCTGACCGACCGGTTCGCCACGTTTATTCGTATGTTTAACAACAATTTGCCTCGATCGGCAGTTTATGGAGTCATGGCAGTGGTGCAGTACGTGTCGTGCGCTATTCAGGTCACCAGTTTGGTGGCAGCGGCCGTATTTTTGACCCTGGCCGCTCTGTGCTACCTGTTTGCCGCCATTCGAGGCCAGGAGTTTACTGGAAGCTCTACTCTGGGAGGCGCGGGAATTGCGCGGGCTATTCTGTAAGACAATTAATTAGATTTAGGTAATTGATGCATAGGTAGGAGACTCAAGCAGATAGTGAGTATGACCTAGTGACAATGGGCCTATGTGTAATAGTAATTGGGAGAAGCAGTCTGGGAATCGTTGTACTGGGGATTGGATCTATACTGTTGTGTTTTCCATAGGGTCTATGTGTAATAATTGACAGAATCAGTTTGGAATTGTTATATTGGTCATTAGAATTATGTGTATCATGTGTAAGAATTGGCAGAAAGCTCAGGCGATTGTGCTGACAATTGTGATGACTATTGTATCAGCATGGCCATGTAGACAGACTGATGAGGAAATACTCCAACTACTCTCAAACGACAAAAGCGAGGAAACCAGGCGGGACATTTGAATACTCAACTATAACAAGAATAAGAAGCGACAATTAAAGTCAATTGAGCAAGCTACATACATGGTGCAAAGTTTCAACTGACGAGTAAAGGGACCGCCTTGTCGATCCTCATTGCCAATTACGACCTCTCGCTGCTTCAACTCACCATGTCTCGACTCAACTTTGCCTATCTGGAGTTTATCTCACAGACCAACGTCACCCATTCTTGGGAACTCGCGTCCGCCTCATCTACACTTTTAACCGGATTGAGCATCAATCTTATTTCCTCCGAGAGCTAATCCCCCCCAAAGCAGATGAACCAGTGTAGGGTGCAAAAAGTGTGTCTAACAAAGTTGCACCACCTTGCATTTTACTCAATGAGGTTAACCCGTCGACTTTTTTTGTCCGCAATTGGGTTGTCTAGTTCTCCAAAAGCTTATTATTTCATGCATCGGGAGTCCCGTTCAGTAAGAAGTCGGACACGCGAGCTCGGCTCACTCAAGGCGAACGCCAATGTGCCCGCCTCGGAAATGGCGCCAGACTAAGCCGGACGTCTCGCCGAGGAGGTGCCCGGAGACAACTTGTTGCTGCACCCCTAGAATCAAAAAATCACCGTTCCACCCGTCTGGAGACCTGATCCATTACTGCAGCCAAGTATCTGTCAAGAACGGGTCTCGGTGGGTAGGTTCCAGCCACTTTGTAGGTTTGGCAGCAGGGTACCTTGGAAGTGATGGTCCAGAACGCCCACAGGGGGTCTCGACCGATAGCCCATTGGACTAAAAGAGACAAAAGATTGATCTGATAGGGGAATGGGGTGATCAGGGCTTTTGCCTGTATGGACTACATGAGAGGGATTTCCGATAATAACGGATATCGAACGCACAACCAGCAAAACGGTTGTTCATGGCGACTTGCATGGCAAGTACAAGGGCCTAATGCATAAGCAACACGCGCGTCTACAACGACCGGCGGTGCTTTTGTAACAGATTTGATTGAGCTGTGGGTGTGCTGTGGGTAAGCTGTGAGTGAGCTGTGGTGGAACTGTGGAACTGTGGTTGAGCTGTGGGAGAGCTGTGGTTGAGATGTGTTGAGCTGTGCTGAACTATGGTTGAGCTATAATTGTGCTGTGATTGTGCTATAATTGAGCTATGCTTGAGCTATGCTTGAGCTTTAATTAGCAATAATCAAGTTCTAATTGAGCTATAACAGAGTTCTAATTGGACGATACTGAACGGTACTGAACGTTCTGAACTGCAAGTGAGCGGTGAGTACGCGGTCCCAGGCGTCGAGGACCCAATTTCACAGGTTCGCGTTTGACAGTTTCAGGTGCACCGGGAACTAGCTGATCACACACTTGACGGGCCCACAGTCGCCTTGTGCGATTATTAGCTCACAGCTGTCAATCAATTCACCCAGAACGCGGAAAGTCTGCGACAGAACAAGGCGGCAGTGGATCCGAACGGACACGCGAGCTCGCGTCAAGAGGCTCTCTGTCGGGTTGGACCTGCAACCACACGTGATGCCCCGGAATGTATCCCTGCGTTGAAAGGCGTCTGATTTGTGCGGGTCGCGGAACGGTACAGGCTAAGATAGACAAGGCCAAGGCAGATGCGCGGAATGAGCAAACGTTAGTACCTTAGTAGTTTGCAGTGCCGTTGCCATTTCATTGTCATTGTCAGAGCATGGTGAAATTGCGTCTTCTGTACATGTGTAGATGTGTAGGTGTAAAGGTAGATGTACTTGTAAATGTGTAGGTGTAGATGTAGTTGTAGTTGGAGTTGTAGTTGTACTGTAGATGGGGGTAGAATAAAATTGGTGTCAATATGTTGTTAATTGCCTATTGAATCTGGTTCATGGATTATGCGATAAACCTACAATAAATAAGGAGTGTTCGTGAGACCCCAGTACAGGGAGCCTAGTTGGAGGTGAAAAGGTGAAAAAACAAAAAAAAAAATAAAAAGACAAATGCAGTGTTAAACACAGAGTCCTTCCACAAAAGCATTGCGGCCTCCGCGCTTGGTATGAGTTCTGCGATGAGCCCGAAGGTTGTCAGAACGAGAGAAGCGACGCTCGCATCCGGCAACGTCGCACAAGAAGGGTCGCTCCTCGGTGTGAACTTTTGCGTGACGCTTGAGATGCTCCAGGCGTCGGAAGGATTTACCACAGGACTTGCAAGCATGGGGCTTGGTCTCTGCTGATTTTGATCCCCGTCCCGACCGTCTTCGTCCTTGGGAAGGAGGAGACATGCACAGAGACGAAGGAGCAGCCATGTGCTCGTGAGTAGGGCCAACGGACAGGGCGTAAGCAGCGGCCTGCTGGGCCTGAGATTGAGTCTTCAGGGCAGGCTGGTGCTGCTGCTGCTGGAAGGGAGGGTTGAAATCAAGCTGAGCAACATAAGCCCGGTCGGCGGGGGTGAGGACCGGCGAAGGGGGCAGAGTGTTGGAGCAGCTCGAGTTGGGTGAGGTAGACTCGGGGGTCCATGATGGCGAGTAGAATGGGTTAGTGCCCATTGCGCCGCCAGCTCCTCCTGCCATTGGAGTGGTCACGTAAGGGGAGGTAAAGTCCAGCTTTACTCCGCCCATGGCTCCAGCATCCTCAACGTCCACGCCAGCGTGGGAAGCAGGGGTAGCAGGAGTCAGGTAAGGCAGGTAGGACGAGATGGAAGAGCATGAAGAAGAAGGGGTCAGCAGTCCCGATTGAGGGCCCGAAGGAGTCAAGGCTGGAAGCGATGAGTCGTAGTGGTAGATGGACTCCGGGTCCAGTGACAGGGTATGAGACCTGTCCATGTAGTAGTGATCCATCTCTTCGTACAGAGGGTGAGAGGGGGTCATGTCGTTAGGAGTCGACATTGTTCTTCTTAGTGGAGTAGCCATTGTAATGATGAGAATCGTTCAGCCTGCTGAACAATGATTTTGAATTTTTGTATCGGTGAGGAAAAGAGTCCTTCTTGCAAAAAAAAAAAAAAACTAAAAGGGAGTCAGGGGTGAGTGAGTGACGAGAGTTGAAATAACCAAATAAAACAACAAGGTGAAATGAATAAAAAGACTAGTACCTCCGGTACAGTATGAATGGAAGTAAAGGTGTATAGCCAGGAAGGCCAGCTGGAATGCAGGAGATGTAGAGAAAGAAGGGGCCATTCCAAGTCGCTCATTATATATGCCGGGAGGTGAAAGATTAGAGGTCCGATGAAAAAAAAGCAACCATGCCGACAAAAGAAAACCCTGGAACCCCATTTGCTTTTTTTCGTTTTTTGTTCTTATGTGTTCAACTTTTTTTCTTTTACGCGACAAGCGCGGTGGGTGACCGCAGGTGGGCGGGACGCGTAGCGGTGTAGACAAGAAAAAAAAAATTTTGGGGTTGTGGTTGTAGTTGTGGCGTTACTAGCTTCCGAGGCAGCGGCAGGAGTTGCACACTAGGCCTAATAGGAAACGCGCTTGTAGCTTGGGTCGCTCGGGGTTGTAATGTATACAAATTCTACACCAATGTTCATCTACACTGTCGTTCATTGTCTACTATCTGTGGCCTCTTGTCTGTGGCCTATTGCACAGTTGAGCGCATATACGCGTGACGCGTCGCAAAGCCAAGGCATGTGACTTGCTACCTTATGGGCGGCGTTGACAGAGCTGTCGCGAGACCGGTGATCAAAAAAATATAATAATATTTGCAAAAATTAATAGGCAAGGGACCCCGACGTAATACGCTGCGAACAATCTAGCAGATGCAGCTACAGGGTCAGATCATTAAATGCCACACCCATGCTAATGAGGTTCATTCATTCCTAACCGCCAATGTTCAAAGTTGCTAACTTGTGGGCGCGCGTCCCGCAAATCACTCGGTCCGCCGTATCGCCGGGCCGGGTATTTCCAGTGTTCCACTGTTCCACGAATCCTTGATCGATCGATCTTGATTGGCTGCACGCATGACGCGGCAGCGGGGTATAATAGGCGCGGTGGGCGGCGGATGATATAATAGTACGTGTGGTTATAGTGACAGGCTAGTGACAGCTTTAGTGACAGGGCAGTGGTAAAGGGTACAGGTGTGTGGTACCAGGAGCAAGAATGGCGTGAGTGGCAGGTAATGCGATGACCTGTGAAGGGAATAGTGGATATGTACAAGGATCAAAGGGGGATTCTAAATACGACTTGACTGCGGCCGACAGCCGACGCCGAAAAGGGTCCTTGCCAGAAGGCGTGATGGCCACGGGTGAATAATGCAGTTAGTGCGTAAGAGCAAATGTATTAGTTAGTGCCAAAGAGTAAAAGTATTAGCTAGTGCCTAAAAGTAAAAGTATTAGTAGGTAGTAATTAAGAGTTGAAATTAAGAGTTGAGATTTGAATGCTTAGTTCCATTGGCGCAGTTGTGCATTGAACCGGCCACTGTGCGCTCATATCACGCTGTCCATTGGGTGACAATTGGCTCTGCTCGCCCAGTGACTGCCCAATTGGCTCTGCTCACTCTGCTCGCTAAGCTCGCCAAGCTCGCTGATCTTGCTAAGCTTGTTCGTCTTCCGCCCGTGGTTCATTTGCTTGCTTCAGGAGCCGCCGAAAGGCTTGGTCGAAGTAATACTGGAGCCTGACCGCCCACTCTAATGCATCTCGAGGATCCCGAGTATTGCTCAAGGTCTCAGGTTTCAGATATCGATACATTTCCAACAGATAACGGTCGGTTCCAATGGTCATATTGTCCAATTGGTGAGCTCTCCGAGCATTGTCCTCTCTAAGAGCGTTAAGAGTATCCTCAAGAACGTCCAGTGTCAAGTGGCCTAGGTCTACTCTCCCACGTAGTAGTGTGTGAGTCTTTGCTGTAGCACGCGAACCGTGGTCTGCTTCTTTCGCGCAAGAGATTCAGGATTTTCAATCCAACCCCACTCAATTCCTGGTAATTTGATTGAGAAACTATGCAGTTTTGTCATGTTCCAGGGCATGTCGGTAGCGATCTGTGTTAAGTCATTCGCTCTCAGTTGCACCCCTTGGTGACCAAAGCCAACTAACGTCCTAATCGGTATTGGCACTCGAACATGCTCTGGCATAGTCCATCGTCGTCGAGTAACAGGGCCGAGCACTGCAGCAGGAGAAAGAGAATTATCAAAGACAAGCTGGCTAACCGTGACAAAGGCTTGGGAAAAGTCCACACTACCTTCATCATCCGGAGATAAAGTCCTAAGTATATCTTCATAATACCCTATGCTGTCATTGATTTCGTCCTGGTGTCTGATAAGATCTTCCAGACAAACATCCAATCCTCTTTGTGGAATGATAGTATACGTTTGAGTATCACCAAGTCCCTGTAGGAGCTCAGTGTAGTCAGAAATGACTCGGTTTGGTTGCCGGAATCGCTCCTCAACCTCTTCTGTTATATCCCAATCACGCAGTGGTTCAAAATTTTCGTGAGGATGTTCAATTAAGAACCTTATGAGCTGGAGCTCGATTAGCCAACGAAGACACTTGTACCTTATAACCAGGTGCAAACATTGGGCCTTCCAATCGTCCCCGCGGTATTGGTCTAAAAGCCGAACCAGGTTTTCAACCCGGCAATCAAACTGGTAAAACACAATTGACAATGTTTCATGCCACAAATTGACTGCCAGCACTGATTCCACGAGAAGCTTGGATCCGCCGAGCCAACTTTTTACAGCCATAAAGAGGCTATCGGCAGTGTGTGACTTAGTCACCTCCCCTATCAGCGTGGGCATGGGCTCCATATCAAGAGCTCTAGATACGTGTAACCTGTACTCCGGAAGAAATCCAAAGTCTGGTCTTTTGTCAACAAAAGCATTCTGTGAAATCTGGTCGTCAGTCAATTCATAGACAATTGGGCCCTCTAATTGTTTGTTGCCCGAACCCCAACCCACTGTAATATTGATGTAGTCAGGAGATACAAGCGACCGTATTGAATCATAGAGATGGATAGTAAATGATCCACGCTCTATGTGTTCCAACACCAATTGGTAACAATTATACATACACGAAGTTCTCTTGGAGCCAATTCCAAGGGATTCGAATTTCTTGTCAAGCATTTTACTTGCCTTCGCACCATTTTCTATTACAATAGTAATATCATTGGCTAAGGGGCGCTCATGATTGTCCCAAAACCTCTGGAACTCTGGGAAAAAGCCTCTGTATTTCCTATAGCGGAAGAAAATATTGCTTCGTGCGTCGTCAACATATGGAAATAGGTATTTCAAGTATGGTTCGAGTTTCTTGGAGGGCGTATGAGGTCCGGCAAACTTGGGCAAGTCGTCTTGAAAAGTGGTGTGATGCATAGAAGTCTTTTCCATTGTTAATCTGTGGTAATTACGTGGGAAATGAACTATAGTGGTCAAAAGGGAGAATGAGCTGTGATGCGACAGCTGCAGGGGAGAAGAGGTGATATGCAGGGCATCACGTGGGACGACCGCAGGAAACTCTAATTTAAAAAAACTCTTGAATACTTGGTCTTAGACTTTCCTTGAACGGGGAAGCGGTCGAGTACTATTGTAGGGCCTGTCTTTCTCGTGGTGTCAGTGGTACATAAGGATTGAATTTCAACTCTGGTCGGTGATAGTCCATGAACTGAAAAATTGGAACGGTGCGGTGAGTAGAGTAATTAGCTATCGTACATCTAGCCGAAACCGACACTTCCGAGCATTACTGGATAATACTAACCGTAACACTAACCATTGGACACACCAATAGAACAATTGGCACCAATTGGCGCCAGCATCATTTCTAGTTATCAATCACTAGTCGGTTACTAATATTTCAAAACTCTCTATCCAAAAACTATAGACATTAAAGAGATTGGAGTAGTTAATAGATTGTACTACAGTGATCCGACGGACGTACTACAATACTTAAGGGTTCTGGGCAACAAAGTCCTGTCCCTTCTTGATGTTCTTGACAAGGTCCTTCTTGCAGGCCTCGAGAAGACCCTCCTCGTACTGAGAAACCTGGCCAAGCTCGTGGATCTTCTCAACTCCGTTGGGTCCAATGGTGACCTTGGAAGAAAAGAAGTCAATTCCCTCAGACTTGAACAGAGGAGACTCCACAAACGAGTTCTCAACAACCTGCTTGCCAGAACGGGCCTCAAGCAGAACACCGGCGAATCGGGCACCAGCCTGAGCCATGGACAGAGTAGCAGATCCAGCACCGTCCTTAGCCTTGACAACCTCGTCACCTCCGAACTGGATTCGGTGAACCAGCTTGTCGAGGGTCTCGCCAGAAATGTCAGGGTGGTTAGACTGGGAGATGAGGGGAACAATGGTAGCACCAGAGTGTCCTCCAACCACGTTGACGGGCTCCTGGGTAGGGTCAGTGCCCTGAACCTGAGAGATGAATCGAGAAGCTCGCAGCAGATCCAGAGTGGTCACACCGAACACTCGCTTGGGGTCGTAGACACCCTGCTTCTTGAGCACCTCGGCAACAATGGGGACAGTAGAGTTGACGGGGTTGGAGATAATGGCCACAAAGGCGTTGGGGCAGTTCTCACCAATGGCCTTGGTCAGGTCTCGCACAATGGAGGCGTTGGTGTTGAACAGGTCGTCTCGGGTCATACCAGGCTTTCGGGGCACACCAGCGGGGATGACCACAACCTCGGCTCCCTTAAGGGCCTCAGACAGTCCATTGTTGTCGGGAGTGTATCCGTTGACAACAGAGTTGGTGTCGACGTGTCCAACATCAGCAGCGACACCGGGGGTTCCTCGAAGATCGTAAAGAGCCAGGTCGGTCACATTCTTGTTGAGCTTGAGGAGCAGGGACAGAGGCTGACCAATTCCACCAGCAGCACCGAGCACAGCAACCTTGGAGGCAGCGGCAGCGGTGGTGGAGAAGGCACGACGAGAAACAGCGGTCTTAGCGGCGGCGAGCATTGTTCAACTGTGAGTACTTGGTCAAAAAGGTTGAAAAAGTAGTCTGGGTTATGACATGTGTGAGCAGGGCTTTTGGGGTGAACGGAGAGCCGAGCCGCACGAACGTGGCCAATCACGACGGGCCCTCGGGCCCTCGGCACCGCCGCACAAGAGGGCTCCTTCCAGGCTCCTGCCTGGCTACTGACCATGCGGCTCGTAAAGCCGCACCATATGGGCGCCGCGCCCGCCGCCCATCACAGATCCCCAGGCAACCACCTCATCGCCCTGGCAACGCCCTGGCAACGCTCCGGCAACCGCCCTGGCAACTCCCCGGCAACGGTTCCTGGCAACGGTTCCCCCTGATTCACCTGCGGGAAGCTGCAGGTGCGGCGCCAAAAATAGCCCTCTGAAGCGTTCTACCCATAGGCAAGCCATACTGGCATTACTGGCCACTGTGACCGCTGGAACCGCACTGAAGTATACTCTTGAAGTTAGTTGATTGCCTCCTACCCCAACATTTATTGCATCGGTATCATCGTACCTGCCCTAAGGCCCTTCTCCGTATCTCTAACCCCCTTTTGATCAGGCTCCTGGACGGCATCTATAGGCCAGCCACATTGTGAATAAAGTACGAAAAAAAAAAACCCACCTATAATCCGGTCTACTGGGTCGAAGACAAGAAAAAAAAAATATCGTAACCGCCGGAAGTAACCATTACAGTTAAAATGGTGCGCCTCAGTTATATTAAGCTTATTGCATTTTCGACAAACTCGGAACGTATATCACAGAATATAATACCCCTTGCCGTTAGCAGGTAATTGATAAGGTACCTGCGCCAACGCACCATCACGCTCTCCGCATCTCCAGCTGCTGTGGTAGATCGCGAGTCCTTTCCTAGATGAGTCTGTCTATTCCCTGTCCATTTACCCCCGGTTCCCTGCCAGCTCCCCCTGATTCCCGCTCTCCCTACCCTGTTTGACACCATTGACGGGGCTGCATGATTTTGCCCAAATTGGGAAAATAGCGCCGCGCACGTCTCCGTTCACTGTCCTCGGACGATCCCACTGGTACCTTTGCCTTCCCAAAACGGCAAAATTCTCCTAGCGATTGGGTGCATGTCTGGGTTAGACTCTGATACTGTCTTGTAGCAACGGTTGTGGTCCGGGGTCGAACGATGAAGGGCGGTAATTGGTGGAAACCTAACCCTAATTGGGTTGGCCGTGATCTATTCTTGTCCAATAGTTGTAGCATGGGTTATACTTTTACTTTTGACTATTTGCTATGCTGTTACAGACCTCTTTGGTGCCTAAATGTACAATCGATCCCGCCCCCGCCGGGAAAATAGGATCGCCGGTACAACGCAGTTGAAATACGGGACCCAAATTATGCCGTTTTTAGGAGGTTTATCACACCCGCTCGGGGTTCACTAATGCAGACCCTGGAGATGAATTACATCTAAGATGCGGGGGTCCATTTCACATGGCCGACACATTGTTATCAGTTACAATGGACACAACTGTCAAGGGTTGAGTCCAATATTACATGAGACCTGCGCATGTCATCCCCCCTGGGCTATCAAACTTGCAACCCATCGGACAAGGAATAGAGGTAATAAGGTACAAGGAACCGACCGTTGCGAGGGCCGTTGGTGGATAAGGGCTTGTGAAAATCGGCACACCGCCTCTATTGTCGCTAGTCCGTTTACTCCACCCTTTTGCAGGAGCCTCCTGTGTATCATGTACGCCGACTTGCCCCAGGCCACTAATGGCCTAGTCTTTTTCAATTAATGCACCGGGCGCAGCGGAAGTATGCACCCTAAGGCGATATTACGTCTTAGCATCCATGAGACATCGGGCAGGCTGGCGGACGGGCACACTGCACTCGGGTAGAAAGCTAGTGTTACTGTTCTCTGGGATCCGGATTGAGCTATGGATGTAGTGAAATGTTGCTATCCACTGCCCCGTAAATTGGTCCTGCAGTACCACAGATTGCGTTGCCAACTGACGACCCGATCTAGCAAAGACAAGGTACATTTGAAGGGACAGCTGCATATGTTAGTGGCTTACCGATCCCAATACCAAGTAGGACGATTGCGCAATACTGCATGATCCCGCTCAATCTTTTGATATCGTCAAGTCCGCAGTGGTACTCGGAACGGAGAATCTGTTTCCGAAGTTATCGAATCTCAAATTCAATAACAAATTAGCAATGTTACTAACAATCGTTAGTAGGACTGAACGAATGGAGACAAGTCAGCCATTTAAGAGTCGTAGAAGCATAATGTTATGTAGCATGAGTGATAGTCCTGCAACTTGATCAACTTGATCCAGTTTTGTAATGTTGAAGGGTGCTTGTTCAATTCCATTGCTACCTCGTCTATACATGTCACTAGTTCAGCACCAACGATATGTCGCATAACAGATATCGTTTCCCATAACACAGTTCCCCATAACATAGTTCCCCATAACATTGTACCCATCAATGGCTGTTGAGTGGCTCGCACACCGTTCGTCTTTCAACCAGAGCAATGCAGAGGCCGCAATGTTCTGTGCCGACAGAGTTGCTGCTGTGATGTACGCAGTCTGAGATATAAGGACTGTAGCAGCTGCACTCATACATCTCATGTCGACACCCACTTGTTGGGTACATATGGCATCTCGCCAGACAGCCATTTCACTCAGCAGTCGCCAGAAGAAGAAGTAGCTGCCAACAGCAACAGCCAATTCACTCTCCATTATGTTCATCTTGTATAATTGCTCATACTTGTTCTCACCTTAGCTGCTGGTGCCTTAATCTTCATCTCCGAGTTGAGTAAGTGATTACTAAGGCAACATGGGAACATGGCAAATTACTGTCCACAGACAGCAGCTATGACCACTAGAGTTGTACCAATCTACTCCTACAGGCTGTAGCAATTGAACGACGTGCATGCACTTGTCGGTGTTGTTGCACGGTACCGAGTTATTCACAATAATTAATTACTACCAGGCGAGGGTGCGGCTCAAAGCATCACGTGTGCATCCACGTGACCAATCTGATTGGGCTTCTTGGGCGGCTGAATTTCCGCAATTTTAACAAAATGGTCTCGTGGCCCAGTTGGTTAAGGCATCGTGCTAATAACAACTCCTTGTTGAAACGCGAGGATCGGCGGTTCGATCCCGTCCGAGACCAGGCCGTTATAGTATAGTGGTCAGTACACTTCGTTGTGGCCGAAGAGACCCAGGTCCGATTCCTGGTAACGGCATACTTTTTTGCTTTTTTTGCATCCTCATATTACTCTTTTTTAACATTTGATATTCGTGTAGTTTGGTTCAATCGGTAAGAAGAATCAACGAATAATAAACAATACTGCCAGTTAGCCGTGTCGATGCCGATGCCTCATTTACGGTACCCCACAGTTCAACCTCCTGACCGTTGACCGTTGGACGTTGAGATGGACTTTTTAATCTGCGAGACTTGCGGTACACAGTTTGACCAAACTTCAAAGACAAGTTGTCGTATTTGTGAGGACCCTCGTCAATATGTGCTGCCTACTGGACCGTCATTTACCACTCTCAGGAGTATGCAGGGACAGTACCGTAATGTGATTCGTATGGATCCTTACAATTCCAACCTGTACTCAATCTGGACAGAGCCCAAGTTTGCCATTGGACAGAGAGCAATGCTAATTAGGACTCCTAAAGGTAATGTCCTATGGGACTGCATTAGCTATCTTGACCAGCAAACGATCGATTCAATTAACGAGCTTGGAGGCATCCATGCCATTGCCATTTCTCACCCCCATTTCTACAGTTCCCATGTTGAATGGGCCAAGGCATTCAATTGCGAAGTGTACGTGTCCAGCGAAGACGAAGAATGGCTGAATCGAAGGCATGAGCAACAAGTAATTGCTTCGGACCACATGATCGATATTTTTGGAGATGGAGACATTACCATTCGCAAGGTGGGAGGGCACTTTCCAGGAAGCACCGTCTTGTACTGGAGATCTGCCAAAAAGCTGCTGACTTCTGACACTATCATGGTAGTACAGAGTGGATTGAACCCCCAACCGGGTCAAGTCTCGTTTAGTTTCATGTGGAGCTATCCCAACATGATCCCGCTGGGTGGAGATCAAATTGCTAAGATCTGGGACGCCGTCAAACGTCTGGACTTTAACACTTGTCATTCATCGTGGTGGGATAGAGATGTACGGGGAGATGCTAGGAAAAAGGTGTTTGATTCTGCTCGTATCATCCTCTCATCCTTGGGCAGTTCAGCCACTATTATGTGGCCTGAAGAGCACTAATGGCATGAGAGGGAGTACTAGTAGCATGAGAGTGAGCAATTGCTTGTATGTAGTTCGTGAGAAGTAATGAGGAAGACAATTGTAGTGACCGATGAGCAATCAGATAAATAGGAATCCATCAATTAAAGCTTCATGGCAATGGCTGCTACACTTTGAGGATTTTGAGGCAGAATGAGATATAATCCTGAAACAACAGGGAGTCGGGTTTATCGATAAATGGGGCATTGGAAAATAATAATAGATGTATATAGACGGTGTATGAGGATGGATTGACAGGAGTTTTGCCAACTGTGGACATGAGGAGTATCGATGAGGATGGATTGTCCGAGAAATTGCCATTTACGAACAACTGGACGAGGATAATGGGGCCTCGAGGCAAGTTTGACCATATGAGGATTGCAATTATAAAAGCAAAAGCCTATAGGCGTTTGTGCACCAGCAGTTGATTGAATTGATTGCAATTGAGCTCAAAATGCCTTTAGTAAGAATCACAGTTGTTGCTGATCGAAGAAAAAATCCCTATGCCCTCGACCAAGCTCAAACTCTTGCATCAAAATCCAACGGCTTTTTAGAAAGCCTGTCTAAAACTGCAAACAAATGGGAAATCGAGGCCAGATTCGTTATAGATTACGAGACACTGAATCAGTTATCTACCGTCCCTGGTGTCACAAGAATAAAGCTTGTAAAATAATAAAAAGAACTAGCAAACCATGACCATGACCATCTGAAACGTCAGGTTCCTCCCCTGGGGTGCCATGCGTGGGGTCACGCGGAGCTCATACACAGAGCGCATAGTATAAATTTGGGGCATGAGGAGAATTATTTAGCTTATTACAGGCCTAGAGGTATCATGCCTGATTTTCTGCGATACTACCTAGAATTCCATCCAAAGGCAACCCTAGAAGAAGTTCAAGCCGTAGAGAGATTAGCTATAGATTGCGGAGGATCAAGCGATGGTAGCGTCATCCGCCTCCACGGGAGATATATCCTGGTAATTGTGATTGATAGCTCTCTGACCCACCACTTGGTAGGTAATCCTGCAATCACCCTCGTATCCTTTTTACACAAACCTACCAAGTTTCTGCCCCCTGGATCTAAGAAGCCAAAGTCAAAGTCCAAATGATCCTTCTTTCCATCTATCAATCACATTGTTCACTATGTAGCCTAGCTTAGCTTATGGTAATACTTTTAGCACA
>PPJH02000074.1:0-47516 GCA_003705705.2 Blastobotrys raffinosifermentans | reverse complement strand
GTTTGGCACGGCTCTACTTGGGAAGATGACTTGCGTTTTCTATATATCAATTACAGTCTGTACCCTTCTCGGGTGCATAGTTTAATTACTCACTTCGTTCGTAATTACTAATCCTCCGCTGCGCTCCGGATTAGTCCCTGCCCCGGTTACCCTGCTGTGTCGGGCTGCCTTTTCCGCCTCTATTTATGCTTAATTTAATCTGTGGTCTGTGCATTTAATTAATCCTTATAATTTCTTTTCTAACGGCTCGCCCCTTATCCACTCCATAATTACGAACGAAGTGAGTAATTATTCCATGGAACGGGGCTCTGCCGGCATTTGCTGGAATCCTTAACTCAGCCGCACCCAGAATATTTGGAATCCCTAAACATTCCAGCGGATTTTGTAAATATTGCTGAAGAATTGACCCCACATTTTGTGTCTCCAACCCCATGCGTTGTTCCTTTACTTATTCTTAGAGAACTTTCAGTCCACTGTCATTTCGGCAAATGAATATATTTACTTTTACTGTTCCTAAAGCCATCTTTTCTGACCAAATGCGGGTAGCCTAATTCCGCTTTTGTGCCATCCAGGTCACAGATACCTGCGCAATTAACGACGCAAAAAAGCTATCAACGATGACTACGTAGGATACTGCCACAGGTGTAATATGGAATGATGGTATATATCTCAAGCAGCTCTAGATTTATAAAGCCATCGAGGGAGTATGACGCCAGTTGATGAATTAGCGATGGGAAAGATACATCATCATGTATTTGCAGAATTCAGCAGACCAGCTTTTGTAAATTGCTTTTGCACCAACAATTCTCGGAATAACTCTGGCCTGTCAAGTCGGCACTCAAATTCCGACGAATACTTCTTCATACTGTGTAATATACTTCCCCGTTCATTAGTCAATTCGGGAACGGGCAATTCAATGGCTCCGGATTAAGCAATTCAGCAACAATTACTTTTGAAGTGAGCAATATATAAGCATAGTATTTTTATCTAGAGCTACTATTGTTTCTGAATATCCTTTACAAGGTATTATTCACATCTCCTGTACGATACTTCACTTCACCAGTTCTATTTCTTTTTCTTTATCTATCAACCTACAAGGAATATGAAATCTCAGAGCTTCGTTGGAAACGCTACTGTGAATTTGCTGCTGGAACTAAGTATTTGCCATCTTGTCGCCAGTGAATGTACCGAAAACAGCGAAAGAGATATTGTATGTATTGACGCTTAATGTACAGTAACCGACCGCTTCCGGATTAAAGCGTTTAGAAAACTGCTATCCCTGAAACCAACACTATTTAACTCTAATAGGTTCGTCAACTGCTACCAATGATGACAAATATCCTTCACAGGATATTCTTTGCAGGACCTGCAAGGAATGTTACTATTCCAGCTGTGTTTCTGACGTACGCCTTACAATGCTATTCTTCGAGAAAGTTGAAGATAGCATTGGTAAACTTCTCATTGCTACACTAATTTTATGTAAAAGTGATTCTTTGACCTTCGCCACAAACGCAACGGGGAGCTTGAAGCTCATTTACAGTATTTGCAATCTTGTGAGCAGTGAATTCCTGACCAGTCGAACAAGAACTATTGATGCTTTCATCCGTATTACTTGTATACACATCTGCTACAAAGGTTGTACCCTCTACTTCTATTGAGGCCCAGTCAATACGGGGCAAAATCTTCACACTGAATACAAGATGGATTCAATACAGTTACATGAATTCATCAAAACATCTGCAAGAACATAGCCAATGATACTTATAAATACTTCAGAATCGAGGGATGACCAGTGGGTAGGAAGTCGGTCAAGCCTCATGAGGCTGTTCGCGGCTCGTGCGTCCGCCTTTCTACCAAAATAGACCGATCACGTTACGTCTGCTCACGTGCGATTGTTTACATTTTGGGGACCCTATTGTCGCGCAAACTGAATAGAGATCAAGAAACAATAATGACATTAACTCAATCTCAACGGGATGCGCTGATACGGAACTTGGAAGTGGAGATGGATAATCGTATTCGACGGTTACGCGCTCAGCATCATTTGGCAGCAAAGGCGTTGCGAGCAAAGATTGAAATGAGAATTAATAGGGTCCCTAAACGGTTATGGAACAAGACTCTTGCAGAGATTGCTCAACAAGAACAGAACAAGGCTAATGGCCATGAAGGCTTTGATCTATCAGCAGGCAGTACTCTTGGGTTATATGAGAACCGCATAGCAGGACGAGTTTTGGCTAAACCAGTTGATTCGGCAAAGCTGTTAGTTCCCAAGGTCCGCAAGGTCTCCAAGACGTCCAAGAGCCCCGTAAAAGGCATGATAAAGCAAACATTTCGCTCCTTGTCCAATCGAGCTCGATCTCCACTTAAAGCTTCAAACAGTACTACCACGAACGCTACGAATCATACCACAAATTACCTTTCTCCGACAAAGTCCACCGCTGCATCACAAAAACCTACTTCTACGTCGGCAAACAGGACTAATTCTACTGTCAAGCAAAACATTGAAAAGTTCACACTTCTGTCAGAAGATAGCTCGACCGCGTCCAATGGCAGACGATTAAGAAAAGGGCCTACGGCCCCCACTGCCTCTTCGGATCGTAAAGAGGAGCCTCCCAAGCGAACCACTCGAACGCGACGGAAACCTCCCACGGCATCTACCGCGTCTACTACCGGTACTGCTGCCGCCACTACTACTACTACTACGGCAACCAATCCTAGCAGAGCAACAGCTCCAACTGCTGCCAGCGCTCGACGAAACCTGCGGAATCGCGGTGAATAGTTTATGCACATATATTTACAGTCGTAACTCCTTATCAATCCAAGGCCCCTCTATTTATCAGCAGCCTGAGCTTTCCTCTGCTCTCGCACCTTCTTGATCTCTGGTGCCATGTCGTAACTTGCAAACACATTCTGCGAATAAGGGTTATGAGAGCCCTCAAAGGTCTTGAGTCGCTCAATTCGGAACTTTCGCAGTCGGTTCTTAGGTAACATTCCAAGAACTGCCCGGCGCAGAATCTCGCCGCCTCCCTTTCGCTCTAATACATCCTCCATAGTCTGAACTTGAAGCTGTCCAGGCTTACCGCTGTGCTTATAGTACTTCTTGTTCTCCATCTTGCTACCAGTGGCGTAAATGTACTTGCAGTTGGATACAACCACATAATCTCCACAGTCAGTGGAAGGGTGGTAGATGGGCTTGTGCTTTCCCATCAGCACTCCGGCAATAGAAGTAGCCAGTCGTCCGAGGGCTCTAGGGTCCTGAGCCACGTCCACGTGGTGCCACGCTCGGGCATATGCCAGGCCGGTCTATAATTAGTATAACGAACTCCATACGCAATAAACAAGTACTCACTCTTCCAATATACTGCGACATTTGCCGGATTTTACCTCAAGTCCTTTTGCGGTGGTCGTCGCTGGTGAGCTGAAAATTATAATGTCAGCCTTAACCCCCGGTGAGTGTTTTTTGCTCGTGACTTGATATCACGTGCCGGTCGCGTGATTTTCCGCACCTTCTAAACCCCTCTGCCATACCGTCTTGCCACTAGTTAGCGATCCAGACCAATACACACAACGATTAAAGATGGGGTTGGAGGCCACTATGATCATGTAAGTGCCAGGTTATACGGAAGCCTGTAATCCACAATACTAACCCAGACTCGACAACTCCGAGTATACTCGGAATGGAGACTATACTCCTACTAGATTTGAAGCTCAGCTGGACGCGGTGCATCTAATCTTTTCGTCAAAGACGCAGTCAAATCCAGAATCTATGGTGGGATTGATGACTATGGGAGGCAGTGGGCCCGAGGTATTGGCCACTCTGACTTCGGACTTTGGTCGCATTCTTGTAGGTTGCAATCAGACATCTATCCATGGTTCTACCCACCTTGCCACTGGAATCCAGATTGCGGCCCTAGCTCTCAAGCACCGACAGAACAAGGTTCTGCGTCAGCGCATCATAGCGTTTGTGGGATCACCCATCTCTGATGAGACTAAGGATCTTGTTCGACTAGCCAAGAAGATGAAAAAGAACAACATTGCCGTGGACTTTGTCAACTTTGGTCAGGAGGCCGAAAACACTGAAAAGCTAGAAAAATTCATAGAGGGAGTCAACTCTGGAGACAATTCCCACCTCGTTACAGTGCCTCCGGGTCCCCATATCCTGTCTGACGTTCTTACTTCGTCTGCCATTATTAACGAAGACGGCGCTGGAGTTGGCGGCGCTGGCGCTGGTGCCGGCTCTGGAGCTGTTGGTGGCTCTGGAGGCGGAGATGGCTTCGACCTGGGCGTAGATCCTTCAATTGACCCCGAACTTGCATTGGCTCTGCGCATGTCTCTGGAAGATGAGATGGCTCGTCAGGAGAAGGAAAAGCAGGAGAAGGAAGGCAAGGACAAGGAAAAGCCCGAGACCATTGCTGAAGAATCCGGAGACCAGTCCCAGGGTGACAAAGGTGATAAGAAAGGCGACGACGACGACAATCCTAACAAGATGGAGACGGAGTAGTAATTTATAATCCTCTTAGAAATAAAACCTAGTTTGAGTTGAAATGTCCTCTCATTATAGTTTATGATAGCTACTACTACTACTACTATTGCAGCAGTTTCTGCTGCCTCATTATATCTTTTCCTTTCGTTTTTTACATTATTATGCTCTAACACTGATTCCGGAATGATCAGTGTACAATCGAGGAGCAATATTCATGGCCATAAGCTCCTGGAAAAGCAGCTTGGCTGCGTAGGGAATATGAACCTGGTAGATATTGGTCTTGTTCTTACAAGACCGACACTCATATTGCACCTTTTTTAGATTGGCAATCACGCTCATGAGTCCACACACTCCACAAACGTGCACTCTGAAGGCGTCGGAAGCCTCCATCAGTCGCTCCTTGAGGAAAGATGCTGCTCCGTGAGCAATCATACAATCTCGCTCCATTTCTCCGAATCGAAGTCCTCCATCTCTAGATCGACCCTCCACAGGCTGTCGGGTCAGAATTTGCACAGGACCACGGGCACGGGCATGAATCTTATCATCCACCATGTGTCGTAGACGCTGGTAGTAAGTAGGTCCGAAGAATACTTGGGCCTGCAACTTCTTTCCAGTGTGTCCATTGTACATGACTTCAAATCCTCGCGACTGGTATCCATGCTCACGAAGCAGCTTGGAAATGGCCTCTACAGTCACATCTGTAAATGGAGTAGCATCACCTTCCAAACCAGACAGGGCAGACACCTTGGACAACAGACATTCAATCAAATGTGCCACTGTCATTCGGGAAGGAATGGCGTGAGGGTTGATAATAAGATCCGGAACAACACCCTCGGCAGTGAATGGCATGTCTTCATTACGGTAAGTCACACCAATGGTACCCTTTTGTCCGTGACGAGATGCAAACTTGTCACCAATCTGAGGAACCTTTGTTGTTCGCATACGCACCTTTACAAATCGAAGTCCCTCTTGATTGGTGGTCAATAACACCTGGTCAACAATTCCACTCTCCGTAGATCTAAGAGGCGTAGAAGCATCACGCTTAGTGTGGTACTTTGTACGCTGACCTAGCTCTTCAGTGTCAGGTGGAATAGGGGCCGTCTTACCAATGATAATGTCTTCACCAGACACTCGAATACCGGGGGCAATAAGACCATCCTCGTCCAGCTTGTCATAAGTACCATGCTTAAGACGGAGAGTGTCTGCACGAGTGGGCTTCTCAAACTCTTCCACAACAGACATTCCCACTCGTCGCTCCTGGTCCATGTACGAACGGAAGAACAGCGATCGGAACAGACCTCGATCAATAGAACCCTGGTTCATAATCACAGAGTCTTCCTGGTTATATCCAGAGTAACACATAATGGCCACAATGGCGTTCTGACCTGCAGGCAGATCTCGGAATCGCAAGTATTCCATTGCTCTTGTAGTGGCCAGAGGCTTTTGAGGGTAGTACAGAATGTTGGCCATCGTATCCATTCGCACACTGTAGTTTGTCAAGAACACTCCCATAGCCTGCTTACCCATGGCAGCCTGGTAGGTATTACGGGGAGACTGATTGTGATCTGGGAAAGGAATGATACTGGCACAGATACCCAGAATCATACTAGGATGAATCTCACAGTGAGTCCAGGTATGTTGAGACAAGATAGACTGCTGCTTAATACGTCTGGCCGGATCACCATCCTCCTCGACAGACACATCAACACCCTCCCTCATCTGTCGCGACAGCTCTAAATCTTCTGGAGTCATTGCAATCATGACTGTCTCCTCTTCTTCACCATCAATATACTCGACGATACCAGTGTTGACCAGCCACGACCATCCTCCAGCAGCGCCTGTATCTTCGTCTTCTAACTCAGGAGAGTCCAAGCTCTGAGCCAGCTCCACAATGTGTTCTTTGCGGAGTTTAAGCTCACCGCGATGAGGAGAGTTTGGATCATTGTCGACCACAAACAATGGTCGGTAAACTCGACCAGCATCAGTGAAGATTCGGAACTCCTTCTCTCGAATGTCACGGATGATACTTACTTCAGGAGAAATATCCCCCTTTCGTCGCAACGATCGCATTGTTTCTACAAGATGGGCAGGATCCCGATGGACACCAATCCATACACCATTGACAAACACTCGAGTAGAATTTGGCGATGCGTGAGGCACATAGTCCTCCAGAGGCTCCATTCCCCACTCCTCGAGGAAATAAATAATGGGCTGCGAAGGCGAACCGACCGAGATTCCAGACATGAGAGACAAGTTTTTGACCAGACCACAGGCCTGTCCCTCAGGAGTCTCGGCAGGACAGACCAGACCCCAATGAGTGTTATGCAACTGACGAGGTCGTGCAATCTTACCATCTCGACCAATGGGAGTGTTAGTTCGTCGCAAATGTGACAGGGTAGACGAGAAAGTGTATCGGTTCAGTACCTGAGATACTCCTGCTCTGGTGGACATGGCCTTCTTCTGGTCTCCCCAGTTACCAGTGGCAAGAGAGTACTTTAGACCGTTGGTGATAATGTTGGATTTGACAGCCAATGTCAGGTTGAAGTCCTTGTTGGTCTCGACACACTTTTGCATGTATCGGTAGATATCCTTAGTGAGCTTCCTGAACAGCATTCGGAACAAGTTGGCAAGAAGGGGACCAGCCAGATCCAATCGCTTCTTTCCAAAGTGATCTCGATCGTCAGGCTCTCGTCGCTCCAGTGCAACTAACAGCATTCGGTGGACCATGTAACCAAGGAAAAAGGCCTTTCGGGTTTCATATCCATCCTGCTGGGTAATGTGAGGCAGCAGTTCCTTTTGCAAGATATCCTTTGCATATCGAATTCGCTTTTCACGGTTAATACCAGTAGCGCTACCTCGTCGACCAATGTAATCAAGGGCAACTTCTCGATCCTGAACAAAGAATCCCTCTTCGATACAGGGCTTAACCATTTCCAGCATCTGCCAGTCATTTTCGTCGTAGCAAATGTGCTCGATAATATCACCATCGGGCACTACACCCAAGGCACGGAACACCAAAACAATGGGGATATCACTTTTGATGTAGGGCAAAGCGGCCTTGATGGTCTTTTCACCCTTTCCGAATCGCTTAATCTGCATAGAACTAATCAGACGCGAACCCTTTTCCAAGGCCGAACGAATCTCTGCCACATGGGTCACTGGAGATGGAGCAGCCTTCTTGAACACCTGGACAATGTTCGCAGCACTTCGTTCCTGGGCGATAAGTACCTTCTCTGAACCATTAATGACAAAGTAACCTCCCTGGTCAAAGTAACACTCATTTAGCTCATAAAACTCGTGCTCCTTTAGATTTTTCAGCATACAGAACTTGGATCGGATCATAATGGGCACCTTTCCAATGTACACCTTAGACACAGGGTCAGCGTCACTCTCAGCAGTAGCTTCCTCCCAAATTGGCTGAGCCTCTTCTCCACTATAATCATTATCCTTTGAGTACAGCACCCGCTTGCTCATGTCCACGTAAAGGGGCGACGAGTAAGTCAGGTTTCGCAACCGCGCTTCTTGAGGAAACATAGGATGGGTGGAACCATCTGCCTCTGTCATAGTAGGACGCGACAAATAGATTCGCCCGAACGTAATCTCATACCGCTTAGAAATGTTGTCGTCGGGAGTGGTATACTGAGCGGGCTGGTCGAGAATGAGATTTGGGTCCTCCCATACCAACTCCTGGATCGTCGTCTCGATAAACTCGTCAAACGAGTCAAGCTGCTGGGATACAAGTCCCTTTTCTGCAAAAAAGGCGGAAATGACCGTCCAGCAGTCTTCAGAGGTGATTTCTTCAGAATCCTCTTCGTACCCATAAGGGTCTTCCGCTTGGTAGTCTACAAACAGTTAGTACAAACAAAAGAGAATCGGGCGGCCAACGACAAAATTCGCGCCCGCCTACATCATCAAACTTACCATCCACCATGATGCACGATTCGACGCCTACGAGACTAACTTTTGAACCGTTTTGCTTGACGGATGGCGTCTGGCCCTTCGCCGGTGATGGTAAAATGGTATATAATCATGGCGTTGTGCGGCGCTGCGTGACAGGAAGTATGCGGGACGGCAGTTACGCCATCCATCCCCGCCGTGCCGATAAGCGATAAGATTAGTGCCGACATAATTACAAGATAAAAAAGGAGCTCAATTGTGCCAATTGGTTGCTGAATTACTGCTTTTTTTTCATATACATATTACTATTGTAGTTCTAGCTAGCGTATATGGCTATGGCTGCTAGGAAAAGACAAGCCAGACAGACCCCAGTAGATGAAAGCGGCCTCGCTACCTCTGCGTCCGGTACACCTAATTCTGAAAAGTGGCCAAAGAGGCGCTCAGCTACTAGGCCTCCAAGAGCTAAAAAACAGAAGCGCAATGAAAACAAAGCTACACTGAAACGTATTACTACCAAGTTATCGACTCAATTGCAAAGAGCGTTACCAGAGAACATTGCTTTACCACTATTTCGAGACCTTCCTCAGACATGGGCACATTTCTTGGACCAGTATGGAAGAGTAGGTATTGCTGATTGGCTGTTACAGATCTAACCTAGTGTGACCAAAATCTCTCTGATATTGCTTGTCCTCCATGCTTCAATGGGTATGGGTTCATGGCCCCTCCTGAGGCATATAATGAAGCTAAGCGGGCAGCAGAAGCGAAACGCATCTCCATGCAAAAAAAGTGGCGACAGAGTAGCTTCTTTTGTGGCATTTTAGAGCCATTGATTGAAAAGTTCCATTTGTCGGGATTGTCAGTTTCCATTGTCGATGGAACGAGACAATTGATAAAGTATCGCATTGGCCTCGATATGGATGTAATATCTCGGAATGCTTCACTCGATGGTCATGCATTACTATCAAACGGTTTATTTGTACTGCTGGACGCTGGTAGAGACTGGAGAACAATATACAATCCTCTCGTGCATGGCCCCCCGTTCATCAAGTTCTACGCTGGCATGCCCCTGGTATCTAAAAGCACCAACTGTGCCATTGGCGTCCTAGCAGTATTTGACCACTACCCTCGTACGACAGTGTCTGCTCAATTTCAAGAGACCCTTGAGCTGGTGAGCCAGGAGATTATGGCATTTTTAGACTCATCCCCGCCGGTGTTATCTCCCCGAATAGAATCTGCAGATAACACAATCGCTTCGCCAGTGTCTGTGGGCACGCAGTCAAATGTAAGTAGACAGGTGACGACCGTAGAAAACGAGGGCATCCCGGGCCTGCTTCCCAGAACGTACGATGTAAAATGTGATATGAGCACAGTAAAGAGGCTCAATTGCAACCCAGTGGTCATGCAATCGTACCAAATTTCCCGGGAGCTATTGAGCTGTCTTAATGCAAAGGGCGCCATTGAAAAGGCGTGCAAAATCCTAGCAAGCAGCCTAGCTCTTGATATTTGCTACGTGGTAGAGGTGCGTGCTACCTTGACATACAAATCAGCTCGAGACTGGAACCCAGTGCCTAGTGGTACGAAACTCAAAAGACTCAGTGGGCTGGAGAATGCATTGGGCCCTGAGGTTCGTCGTAGTATTCACGTCCGCTTGTTAGGAGGATGCGGAGTTGATAAGGATGAACAGTTTGACAACGAAGTCCACTTTCTGGCTCTGTCGTCGAAATATGGGGTCCAGTACGATGCCCCCGATGAGAAAATGTCCCATCGTTCGGGGATTTTCATGCCTTTTCAGCAGGAATACGAAATTTGCTATTCAGACAATGCTATTGACCACGAACACATGCCCGACGGTGAGCAAGACGGCCAGATGACAAAAGCGTCTAGTAGCCCTGGCGGAAACATTTTCCGAAGATTTGCAAACATGAACATCCATGATGATAACGCTCTCGTCAAAGTCCGTCATGGCGGTTATGTTATGGCTGGCCTGGGCGTGCTCCATCACTCTTTTTCTCCCGGCGACGTCGAGTATATGAAGACTTGCGTCAAAGGACTGGATAACATTCTAGCTTGAAGATGATTGTTATGATTATAGCTGTACTAAGTCAAACATTAATTACATACATTAAAAGAAGGTGGCGGCAATGAGACCAAGGACCACCATGCCAGCGGACGAGGCCATAGTGACCATGGATCCAGAGCTGGAGGAAGCAGCAGAGCCAGAGCCAGAGCCAGAAGCGGTGGCAGCGGCAGCAGAGCCAGATCCAGAGGAACCAGAGTCAGAGTCGGAGCCGGAGCCAGAAGTGTGCTCACCACCACCGACCATGAAGTTGGAAGCAGAGGCAGAGGCAGAGGCAGCAGAGTTAGAACCAGTCACATCAGGAACAGACTTGGACTCGGACTTGGACTGGGACTTTGCAGAAACGTTAGGCACAGACTTGGAGCTCTTGGACATGGCAGACACGTTAGGAGCAGACACGCTGGAGGTGCTGTTCTTCTTCTTGTCAGATCCCTCAGGGTTGAGACCAGTGCCGTCCAGAGACTCAAGAACGGTAGAGTTGTCAGACAGAGCAATGCTCTTGCCCAGACCGTCAGAGTCAGTGTACACGTAAGACTTGGATCCAGAGCCGGAAGTTCCAGAAGGAGCATCGTAACAAGTCATCTCAACCGACTGGACCAGAGCGTAGTAGTAACCATCGCCGCCAATCTGGTCAGAGTCCCAGTCAATCTTACCACCGGCCCAGTCAACAGTTCCCTGACCCTGGCCATCACCTCCACCGGGCCAGATTCCGAGCTGGAGACGAGCAGGGGTCTGAGGGTAGTTGTACTCACCAGAGGTCGAGTTCTTGGTGTCCTCCTTCTTGAGAGTTCGCTTAGTCTCTCCGTCAATTCTCCACTCAATGCGGTCCTCGGTCCAGTCAACCTCGTAGGTGTGGAAGTTGTCGTAAGAGTCGTCAACACTAGCGTCAACCTCCTTCTGGTAGTCGAGCCATCCCTGGAAGTAGTAGTTGGTCTGAGCATTGTTGAGGTCATTACCAACAAACTCGTAGTCAATCTCGTCCTTAACGTCGGACATGAGAATGAAATCAGTAACCACACCCTGCAGGTGAGAAGTCTTAAGAGTGGCCTTCATGTTTCCGTACCACAAAAAGTGAGTGGAGGTCAGCACGGTTCCCGTGGTGTCCTTCTTCATGGTCAGACGGACTCCACCGCCATCCTTGTCCTCCTCAATGTCTCCAACATAGTACCAGGGGTTCTTGTCGGCATCTCCCATGTAGTCGGCCTGCTTGATGATGCCGTCGGTGGAGTTGAAGCTCCAGTTCTTGTTCTGGCACTGAGGCATGGGCATGCAAGCACCGGGCTCAAACGAGTATCGAGGGTCACATCCGTTCACACACACAATACCGTTTCCGCACTGTCCAGTCGAGTCACAGCACGGGTACTTTTCAGGGCAAGCATTGCCAGGGCCACACTTGGGAGCGTCGTCGGCCACTGCTGTCAAAGCCAGCGCAAGAGCGCCAATCAGAGTTCGGGTAAGCATAATCTATTCTTCTCTCAGCAGTCGGATCTGCAAATAATAAAAAAAATAATAAAATCTAGAGTAGATGGGCGAAATGTAGTTCAGTGCGAGCAGCGAACGAGGCTCGAGGGGTTGAATTCACTGAAGTTTGCTTCAAACGAGAGAGATACTGACGTATGCCTGATAATTGAGGGGGGCGCTTGTGTTTATATAGCCTGCGCCCCTTCCCCCCTGGCCTCCTGGAAACGGATGCGTGCGGCGCTCGGGGGAAACTTTTCATGTCAGAGTTTGCATTTGACTATTTTGGGATATGCAACTATTTTTGGGCTACCACAGGTGGAGGCCTCGGAAGGGGGACTTGAATAGGAGTCCTCAATAGCGGTATTTGACATATATACACCATATAAAGGGGTATTTGCAGCTCAAGTTTGGTCTCCTTTGGAGCCTAAACGTTAACCTCTGACCAGTTTGGGTGGCTTGCTTGAAGGTTATTCTGCCATTTCGCTAAACCTCGCTCCCAAATACGGCATGTGGGGCCTCTCTCATAGTAGCCGCGAAAACTGGTGATTCCAGATCTCTTGTGCCAGATTGAGTTTGGTTTCTACGGAGAGAGTGTGGGCAGCTCTGGGCACTAATGTACACAAAATAAGAAAAATTATGGTCATGGTCTTTGTATTCGGTTCCCTCTACTTGGGTTCGGGTCAACTGACTGACAATTGCCGCTGCGGTTATTGGTACTGCGGAGAACGACAATTGGTTTATACGTCACCGGGCTGTTCCAGTGCAGTTTGCGCAGTTCACCACTCGGGCCGCGAACCGACTGTGACGGTGATTGTCCCGACACGTATACAAGCCAGGGAGTCTCACACAAACCCACATGTGCCCATCACATCCTGGACCAAGCCATGTCCCGCTCCCCGGGTCTCCTGCCTCCTATTTTACTGTCTCTTTCCTTTGCCCTCATACGCACTCTCTCTCCTGACCCCAGTGCTGATCGATGTGAATAGTTGCAGGCTTGCGGTACAGGGACTATTTTGGGGGGGCAAGCCGTTGCCAAGTGCCTAATTATACCAAATGTTACTATGTTTGGTGGGTCAATCAGGGGAAGGCGGGGCATTTTTATCCCCCTTCAGGAGTAGATCGACAATACTATAAGACACATAAACATGGCTCTCTTGAAGCTGTCTGGGACCGTCAAGACCCCACTGCTCACGAGGACGACAAGTCTTGAGCACGATCGGTTCAAGCCACCTGTTTACGCCTGTTTCCGTACCCAAGAATCGGCTCCGCCTCTGCTGCCTTGCCGATGCCCTTGGCATTTTGGACGTACGTGCCAGACATGTTGCTGCGGCAACTAATAGGGGGTCAAGACTAAAACTGTTCAGGGGGGTGCTATTCCCCTACCTTGGCTATACCCTTGGCGAATTGATAAGGAGCTCAATTTGTAGGCATTAGGCAACAAAGGCCCCGGAATTGTGGTCACGACCTATCCCTCTTGTATCTAGTGAGTCCGTTTTATCGAGGGACCAAATGAGCAAGGGCCACAGGAGCAGCGCTAGATCAGCAATGTTCCTGCATTCCTAGAGTGCAGTATGCGTTGGATACGAGCGAGCTGAGCGGGATCGAGAATCAATTAGAGGCATGAATGTGGTCGATTGACAAGCGATATAGTGCAGTGGCATCGATTTATGGTAATTATGCATATAGTCCTATTGGAATAAGCATGACGACTAGCTAACAGACGCGTATAGATTGAATTGACACGGGACCTCGAGTTTTGTCGAGTTTTAATGTTTGAAACTTATTAAATTCCAGTTATCCTCATTAGGTCTTACAGGTGATATAGACCATTGAACAAACTACCCATCCCAGTTGCCTGTGAATGTTACTCTTTATACTCAAGTGAACCTATTTAAGGGCGTAGTAGCTGGCCGAGCACCTTAGCACCATTGTCGAACCGACGATTGCTCTGTTCACTCTGCATCAATAGATAGCACTGCCTTTTCCTTCTTGGAGCCAATTCCAGTCACCATCGACATTCCTCATAGTTAATGCAGTAAAATAATCGAACTCGGGCCCGTGAGGCATGTAGCAACGACCCCTCGTCCTCCGACTTCTTCTAAGCTCTGGAAGCAGTAGACTGGTTAGAATATCCTGTAAGTGGGCATTTTCAACATTCGGCTTGGAATAACGAAAGAATTGGAAATTGACCAAGGCAATAATGTTAAATACAACACATGATTTAAATTGGTCAAACGTATACTAGTTATTCAGCGATGCTCAACTTATCCACGCTTGATAAATATATCAGTAGATGTATTGCTGCCTGTAGCTAACCTGTCCAATCTAACTGGTCGGAATGTCAATTCTATCAGCTATAACTGATTGGGATGCAATTCCTGACCCAGAACTCCTCAGAACTCTCTCAGAACTCTCCTGCCTCTTTAAATGAGTGTAGCTATCTCTATTAGCTTGCCATGCTACCAAATATCGTTCAATGTCGTTCAATGTCGTTTTACAAATTAAAATTCAAAGTCGCTATTCTCATGCTCGCCCTCTATGCCTACGACTTCTAATAGTACCACTATGACCAACTGCAGTCAGCCAGTTTGTGCCTACTTTTACCTCTACTAAATTTGTATCTGGTGTCATTGGTGTACAACTTTAATGACTAGCCATAAATATATTGCTAGATAGCTATCATGAATAGTGAGCAATGCTATTAGTGGTGGTGATCCTCCTCAACTCCGAGGTAGTTAATCTTGTACACCGAACCACACTCCCAGCATCGCGAAACCTTGTCAACGGAAGGTCGCATCCAGTTGACCTGGTGAGATCCAGCAGGGGATCCAGTGCAACCCACGTAACGGTACTGGTCGTAAGAGTCGACAATGATGGGGTCCTCCATGGTTCCCTTGCGAGAAGCATCCAGAGGCTCGTGGTCGAAAATCTTCACTCCAGCAGCCAGACCAAGCAATTCCAGACGCTCCAGACCAGTGGCCTGGTCAAAATCGTTAGGAACCTGTCCATCGGGGGTTCCAGCTCCAATCAGAGTCTCGGGTCCCTCAACGTCAGCAAGAGTGTAAGCTCCTCCAGACTGCTTTCGTCGCTCAGCAATCTTGTCAGGAGTCACCTCCTGGCGACGAATAGCAGCAGTAGAGAAGGAGCGCACGGGCAGGCGACGAACCTGTCGGGCCTGGCACAGGAGTCTCGATCGAATGGCGAGCATTTTAGATCAATTAAATGTCGGAGCAGGTGTTGTAGAAGGCAACTATCAACAAGGCACGGTCTGTCCGATGGTGATATATTATTCTGTCCAATCATACGGCCCGGTTTAGCGGGAAAGAAATGGCACCACCGGCGCGGCTGGCGTAGCCTGATCATTTTGCCAGACCGCTCAAATACCCGAGGTGTCCAATTACTGCTTATTTGGGACTTGTACCCGATGAATGTAAATACTAGTGAGGTTGGACCACTGATATTTTGATAGACATTACACTGTATCTAGCCTAAAATTATACCAATAATTGACTCCATATGCGATTGGGTCAACCAGCTATTCAAGGTCTCACCGTCCCGCGTATAAAACTTGGTGCGTGGCTAAACGTTACTGGGCCAACCAACTTTTAGGGCGGGTTGAAGAACGCCTCATCCACCCTTGCGCGCCGCACGAGCCCTTTTTCAATTTAAACAGTCACGTCACTTTGCTGTTGCGTACTCCTGTTCCCGCCCACTCAGGCTCCCGCGCAGCCGCTCCTACTCCCAATTCACATCATCAAATCCACACACCCTTTCCAGTTACAAACTTCAGTACAACATGCCTAAGAAGAGAGCCTCTAACGGACGCAACAAGAAGGGCAGAGGACACGTCCAGTCTGTGCGATGCTCCAACTGTGCCCGCATGGTCCCCAAGGACAAGGCCATTAAGCGATTCACCATCCGAAACATGGTCGAGTCTGCTGCCATCCGTGACATTTCTGACGCTTCCGTGTACCAGGAGTACGTGCTGCCCAAGCTGTACATCAAGATCCACTACTGTGTTTCCTGCGCTATTCACGGAAAGGTTGTCCGTGTCCGATCTCGTGAGGGACGTCGTGTGCGAACTCCTCCTCCTCGTGTCCGTTACAACCGTGATGGCAAGAAGATCAACCCTGCCGCCGCCGCCAAGGCTGTTGTGTACTAAAAATTGGGTCGGTGCACATAACGAAATGTATTAAAATACACTCATGAAGTGGACTTTCTTGTTCCTTATTAAATTAGTTACATTGTTTATTATTTATGTTGACATTATAGGTTCCTCCCTCCCCCTGTTACTACTGTATATATACATCTCTACATGGGTGTAGTGGCAGGACCTTTGAGGGTAACGTAGACGTCAGTGCCCCATCCGTGAGAGGTTTGCACTTGGAGCTTACCTCCAAAGAACTCTGCGTATGCTCGACTGAGAGGGAGCCCATAGCCCAGTCCAGCAATGGAGCTACCTCCGCCGCCGGGGGGAGAATTGAGAGTGCTGAAACCAGTGCCCTCTCCGTCCTCAAAAGTCGAAAATGCATAGCCAAAAATATTCTTCTCTGCTGCGGGAGGGATACCTCCACCACGGTCTCGAATTCGAATCATTACTCCTTGTCCAGTGCGAACAATGGTAGCCACCACGGGTATATTACTGGTCTGGTTCTCAATGACGGCCCGGAATGAATTCTTGAGCAATTCAGTAAAAATATAGTCCATGTGTACCGGCACATAGGGCAATTCCACCTCAGCACCTTGATCAATCATAAGTCGAGGAATAGTGCCATATTTCATGTCACAAATCTCTCCTACAAAGCCGGCACAATCCATCAGGGTGTCGGCCGGGCGACAGTTCTTCTGAACAGTGCCAATAAAGTTGTCTCCAATTGGATTGGTCAATGAAATATGATGCGATGCCAGCAATCGGGTGCCAATGCGAGCCCTCAGATGCGTGTCCAGGAACTGGGCCGACGTTTCTGCTGAAACGTATCGGTGAGCCTCTGAGAACCCTCGGGCCAGCACGGGGATGGTGTTACTATGGCCCTCCACTAAATCGGCCAATACGTCTACAAACTTGGCATTTTCTTCTAGTGTCTTTGGGACCTCATGCGACTTCATGACTCGGAACGAATTGAAATAGATGGAATAGATTTGGGAGATGTTGGGGTTGAGGACAATGAGATAGTCCAGCTGCCGCAACGCGTGCAATCGATGGGCCAGCCTGATAATAATAGCGTTTAGTGCACTCTCAGCATTCTTCAATAGTTCCTCCTCACCGATTGGTTGTTTAAATGCAATCAAATCATCCATCTTCACTGATTCCTGGGGTATCTCCGCATATCGCTCAATCTGCTCTTCGAGCTCCGTTCTCTCCTCTCTAGACAGCTTTGCTAACGACACAAAAGTACGGTGCCGACCCCATACTGCGGGTGCCTTGGGCACGCCCCTGGACAACAGCGGTCGCCTGCTAGCTAAGCACAGCGCTCTAGATATGGCCATGACTGTATCTCAAGCTTGAAAGCTTTGAAATCTCCGTGACTCACGGCAGCCGGAGAAAGGCGAATCAGTCACGTGATTAGATAAGCACTTATCAACCAGATGAGGTGTAGATGCATGCGTGAGCTTGTTGAGCTATAGGACTGGTCGATATATTGATTGGCATGTAAATAAATATTTCAATTGTACAACCATAAAGGTCTAGATAGTCTCTTGTGTTGCGAGTTGTGCGATATTCTAGAAGTCAATTCTTTCATTTGGGTGTCATATTGTATCAAGTAAATAACTCCTGTATACCCCACTTATATAAATACCCTGACAAAAAATGTATGTCTTGAATTAAGACGAATAATGAGAACCTAAACGAGGAAACAGCTTGACAGCATTCTTCCATCGAATCTTTTCAACCTCCTCATCGGTCAGTTCCTCACCATCTGAAGCACTGAATGTCTTTACACTATCTTCAGGGGCATAGGGAATGTCGGATCCGAATAAAATGTGATCTATGCCCACCAGTCTTTTGAGAAGGGCAAAACTCGCCTTACGATCGACCAGAGCAAGATCATAATAAAAGGAGCGGAATTCATCCATCACTTCATTGACATCCCGTTTAGTAAACATGGAGATAAACGGACCGGCCCTCTCAACAATGTAAGGCAGAGTTCCTCCTCCATGAGACAGGATAACCTTGACATTGGGGAACCTCTTCAAGTGAGCATTTACAAGAAGATCGCATGCTGCTCTTGTACTCTCATGAGGATAATCAATAATTGGCTGGGGCAGATATTGATTAACTTGGTCTGTATCTGCAGGATGAGTTGGGTGCACAAACACCACTGCCGACCGTCGATTGAGCTCCTCCCACACAGGATCAAATGCCGGGTTCCCCAGATATGCATTCTTGGGGCCATATCTGGTGAATACACCGACACCGTCTGCTTTGAGCTCATCGAAAGCATACGCAATCTCAGCCAGCACATCCTCCGTATCAAAAAGCGACGGAAGCGTTGCAAAGAATCCGTACTGATTAGGGTGCTTATCTCGTACATCCCTTGAATACTCGTTACAGGACCGAGCAAGTTTTGCTCTCTCCTTTCTATCAGGAAGAATTGTGGATCCTGGAGCTGTAACTGACCAGATTGTGGTGCCTACGCCAATCTCCTTGTTCAATCGCATGTCAAACTCAAGGCTCCATTGAGGAGTCGCCCAACCAGAGGGGTCTCCTCCATGCTCTTCAAGCGCCTTGAGGTATTCGGGGGTGATATAATGGTGATGAACGTCAATTCGGGACATTGCTAATAACTACTGCGAGGGAAGCCATCTCGGAGTTTAAATAGTTGCCTGTCCATTCGGCACAGTCGGTCCCCGGGGGGCATCGGCCACAGTATGCGGCGTTTTCAAGGCGGGTGAACGCTTTCTACTTAGTTGTAGCAAAAATGGCTGTGAAGCCCAAGGTGTTGGTAGTAGGAGAGATCTCCACAGATTCCGAAGACTATGAACTGTTTAGTAGAGAGTTTAACGTGATTCACTACCCTCGGACGATTACCCGGCAGGAGTTTATCTCAAAGCTGGATGGCGAGTTCGCCGAAATTGTCGCCATTTTCACGGTCTGGGGAGCATTCTGGGGAAACTTTGGAGGTTTCCGCGGAGACGATTTGCTTTCGAAGATTCCAGACACGCTCAAGGTAATTACTATCACATCTGTAGGCACTGAACAGTTTGATGTGAAGGCTCTCAACCAAAAGGGTGTTGTGGTGTGCAATGTCCCTGGCCTGTCTGCTGTGCCAGTGGCTGAAATTGCCCTTCATCTTACCCTGTCGGTGTATAGATACACTTCGGTGTTTGAGCATGCTCTTCGAGAGAGTGGAGATGCATTTGCCAGTCGTCAAGCAGTCGCAGTGCTGGACAAGGAGACTGGACTTCCCGGATCTAAGGATAGAAAGTATACCCAATTTGCATTGGGAGAAGCGGTGGGACCCTGCTATGTGCATTCCCCAGTAGGATTCCGAGCTGGTGTTGCAGGTTTCGGTTCAATTGGCAAACAAATTGGACAGAGACTCAATGATATTGGAATGGAGGTGCATTATTCCAAACGTACTCCTGTGTCGGACAAGGAGCTGAATGCTCTCAATTACACTCCAAAGTATCACTCATCTGTGCAGGAGCTCATGAAAAATTGCGATCTGCTGGTGCTGGCTCTACCACTATCCGAGGAGACCCGCCACATTGTCAACGCTGACACTATCAAGCTGCTCCCCAAGGGGGCCAAGGTTGTCAATGTCGGCCGTGGTGCCCTGGTGGACCAGAAGGCTCTGGTGGAGGGCTTAAAGTCTGGTCATTTATCGGCTGCTGGTTTGGATGTGTACGAACATGAGCCCGCTGTAGAGCCACAGCTTACCAGTCGTTATGATGTGACTCTACTTCCACACTTGGGTGGAGCGACCATCGAGGTCATGGAAAAAGCATTCCTACAATGCATGGATAACATTCGAGCAGTTAACGATGGCAAACAACCTTACACTCCTGTATAATAGACTAGCCAATTACAATAGAAGAACTGAGCAAGTGTGACGACATGATTAAAATTAGATAATTGTTACAGAAATGCTTATGCTAATGATGATTATGATGGTGGGGGTGGTGATGCCCATGGACACTGGCAACATCGTACGCTGATGTGTTGCGAATGCCTAGACTGATGAGCTTTCGAGGGCTAGGTCGTGGGGGAGGCTTTTTCTTGGGCAGACCCAAGAAACTAGACTTTTCCTTCAATGGTTCAGACGACACTGGGGTGATAACTCCAGCAGTGGCTCCAGAAATTCGATGGCCATTTTGATCGGCAGAGCTCTCTGGCTCTGAGATTGTAGTAGCAGGTGTAAGTTCTAAAGTGGGAGTAGATACCCCGGTGCTGACCGGGGTTGTGTAGTCTAGCCAGGGCACACCCAAACACCGTCGAGAGAGCCTCTGAGTAGTATTGTCCTGCTCTCCCAATGGACCCACAGATACATCCTCGCTGGCTAAGGATTCCAAAACTGCCACCAGCTGGTCTCGCTTGTATTCTTCCTGCTTGAGCTGAGTGTTCTGTAACAATGGATGTAGGATACGCAGATATGTGTGCCGGAGTTTCTCTTCCTCACAGCTCAGGTCATTGAGCTCCCGTACAATGACCGACAACAGCACCTTGAGGTCATTAAGATAAATGTATTCATAAGTTTCCGGAGTGGTGAAAATGAGATAAAACACTTTCATCATCATAAGTTGTAGTACCACGTCGGCACCACGGTTGAACAGAAATACCAAGTTCTCACCAAACGTACGGTATTGGTCGGCTCGGCTCTTGAGAACCTTGAACATCTTGTTAGCTATGCATTGTTGGCCCTCTTGAGCACTGAGCTCGGCAATCATGTATTGCTCGTTGAGCGCCAACAACACCTTCATCACGGCCAAATTATAAGGGTCCGAGTCATCCACACTCCCTTCCACAGCCATGAACAAAAAGTCAAAAAAGTCTTCCCGAATTGTGTCCAGATCTGAGGGTCTAAGCTTTTGTACTCGACACATTTCGTACAACAGCTCCAGGAACAGCCGGTGGAGCCGGGGAGAGCTATGCCTGTCATCCCATAACGTATCGATTACTTTTTGCGACGCTTCTTCTTCTTCCAGCATTTCCAATGTCGACGTGTGTCGTCGACCATCCATCAATAATACAGCTCCAATTAATGTTTTTGTCGAGATATCGAGGTCGTCCTCCAAGGTCAGAATAGAAATGAGTATCCGGCGCGCATACGCCCTATTACGAGAAAACACATTAGAAAGAATAAGCTCGTGGATGCACTTAGTCAAGTCCTCGTCGCTGACCAGATACTGGTCCATGTACATTGCCGCAAGTCGCAGATAAGCTCGCAAAGCTTGACTGATGGTCCAGTTGGACCGGCACTCCCAGGATGAAATATCGTTCAGTTCATCCCAGAACTGGTCAGCGTCTTCTAGCTGATAAGACAACACGTCCATATTACTGCAAAACAACAACTAGCACAAACAACCAAGCGAGAGTCATTCAAAGCAAAAAAATGATTGAACCAACGAGCGTAAAAACGGCGGGGTCGGGTCTAATATACACCCATACAACTTGCGCAGACGAACCGAGAACCTGCAGAAACCAGAAACCCTCCAAATCCTTTTCTCCTATCCGTGAACAGGGACCTCAAATCTAGTGGCCCTTATAGCAAAATACTTCGGCGTTGGTTATCCCAAAGGCTTCTAGAAGTTAATATCCGGTCTTTGTTGGTCCCACACAAATGTACTCGACAGGTACCAGCCGGCGCCGGACGCAAGTGAATGATAACGGTCTACGGGGCAATACCCTGATAAATCATCTCTTGTCAAACCAAAACCACAGGGCCAGGATACCAATCGTACCTCCACTCTCACAACATCTCAACTAATGGATGGGTCGCCAATAGAAGCAGCCTATACTTTTGCGAAGAGAGCCGATCGGGCTACTCTGACAAAGGACTATGCAAAGGCAGTCTCGTTGCATGTTGAAGCTTCAAAGAAGTTTGCCGAGGCCGCAGAGCTAACGCAATCGCGCGAAGCAGCCCAGACCCTCAATGTTATTTCACGGCAGCATTTGGCCAGGTCTCGGTTCTTGGCCGATTTGCGAAACGAGCCGTCAATTCCATCTCAGGTATCTCCTCCCTCGACTTCCCCGGGATCATCCATCACTGAAAAGGGTACCATGAACCATGTACGAGATGACCTTGGCACATCTTTAGCGGCAGCTCGAACGCCATCCGATCGGCTGCCAGGGTCTTCGAGGCCTGACGAGGATCCGTTTCACAAGTTTTATGCAGCAGTGAACAGTACGTTTGCTAAATCATTCCAAGTAGCGGCAGCTAAAGAAGCGCAAAAGAAGGACCTAGTTACCCGTAGCCCTTCGGGTTCAGGGGGTGCTGGGCTGCCGGCGGTTGGCAATGAATCGTTTTATGTGGTGCCCAATTCTACATCTCTAACTACTGAGGAGCTCATTGCCGAGAACGCATCACTGCGACAGATGATCAATCGCTCGTCCGTTCAATTGCACGCATACGAGACTGCGTTACGCAAACAAAAGGATGCCATTAAAAACAGCTTGGCCCAATTGCGAAGGGAGCTGGCCGCCCGGGAAAGTGCACGAGCTCGGGAACAAGAGGCCGAATTAGAGACTCTGAGGGTTGAAAATGACAAGCTCAAGATTCAAATTGGCCGCCTCAAGTCCAGATGGGACGAACTAAAAGAATCTGCCCGACGCAACGAACGCAAGCGGGACGACTCTACTTAAAAAGTGCTACAAGAATAACAAAGGTAAAAAGGGTCAATTGGTCTATGCATTCTACTTTGCTTTGGACTTAATTCCGGACATCATCTCATCCTTGGTAATGAGATGGCCAATGGTCTCAATGTGGTTGAGGAGAGACGAAATGTTGTTACTCCATTCATTGAGAACCTCGTTGGAATCCTTGGGCTTAGCAAACGACACAATACGCTCCGGTCGGTTAATTCGAGCGTAAATTGTACCCTGGGTAACCAGTCGGGACAGGAACTCTTCCGTCTCTCGCTCGGTCAGGTCCAGCAGAGCCGTCAAGCGTGAAGTGCGGATTCTTGTATAGTACTTTGACACGACACGGATGTTGTGCTCAATGACTCGCTTGCGCAAATCATCCCATCGCGTCTTGCCCTCGGCAGTCTTGATATCAAATACCCAGGTACTCTTGAGGGCCTTGCCGTAGATTTCGTCCACCTTGGGCCATCGCATAAGCTCATCAGCAATAAACATCTTGATCAAGGCGGCGTGAACCTCAAGCTCCTGGAGCTTTGGATCCAGAGCAATCTTGTGAATCAAATCTGACTGAAGGTTGTCGTAAGGCGACAGAATAATAAAGTACACAATGTTCTCCAGAGCCTCTTTCCACTGCTCACTGCTCTCCTGGACTCTAGGAGTGTCGTAAACTGCTCGGTAGTGCTGGCAAACATCCAAATACTTGCTATCGTGTAGAGAAATCTTGACCATGAGCTCATAGTATCGCAATTTGAGGTCATGAACTTCGGGGTTGTTGAAGTACTTTGGAAGAATCTTGCGAGCGATAATCAGAGCCTGGTTAAAGTCTCCCTTCTTGATAAAAAGAGCTACTTGTTCCAAAATAAACTCCGTCTTTTCTCGCTGGTCCATAGAACCGTAAGTCTCCACCTGTAGTTCACCCAGAATCTCCGACGCCTTTTCAATATCTCCCTCAGACTCGCGGATCTGAGCCAGCACTCGCGACACTCGTGCTCGCTCCACCTCCACAAAGATCTTTCCCTCTGTTACCGTTCGAATATTCTCAATCGTGTCAGTCTTGGTCTCCAAATTAGGTGTAAAGTCTAGTGTCTTGATAACCTCCTGCACAAGAGTGGCAATGGCCTGCTTGAGCTGCCCGTGCTTCTTGGACAGAAGTTGCAACTGTTCGTTCATCACCTTCCATTGGCCATTCTTTTGCGCTACCTCCACAATTTTGGTCAACACCCGCTTACTGGAGGCCAAATCGGTGGCTTGTCGTGCCTTCTTTTCGAGTACCAATAGCTTCTCCAAAGCATTGTCGAAATCCAGCTTTTCGATAGCTGGCAACTCGCGATCCAACTCCTCAGAGTAATCCTTCTCTGCTTTGATTAATGCCTCGTCTGACATTGTGGCAATACTGACAGTGTGTGTGTCGTTGACAATGCGCACCGGAGCTTCTGTAGTGAAATCGCCCCAGCCGTGTGCTGACTAACATCATCGCATGGATCTGACAAATTGATGATTAACCGAAATTTGGATCCGACATTTGGCTTCCAGCTGAAGGTCATTGATACAATTTTAGAACGGACTGGGCCATGAGCAGCATCCAGGAATGGACTGCAGACCAGGTGCTTCAGATATTGGGTGCAGTGGATGATACTATTGTAGAGTTTTGTATAGCATCAGCCAAGTCGGCCAAGTCAAAGCCCTCGTTGGTCAGCGATTTGGTGAATTTTGGTCTTGACGACCATTCGACCACTCGTTCATTCGCTCACCAGCTTTACGATAAAGTTAGCACTAGTAATGGATCAGGTTCGCGGCCTGTGAAGGAAAAGGCAGTTAAGTATGACCTTCTACTTGACCCAGAAGAGGAAGAGGATGAGGAAGAAGAGAGGCGGCACGACAGATCTAAAAGGCAAGAGGGACGGAGAAACGAAAAGCATCAGACTTCTCGTAAGCGAAGGCGTGATAGGTATGATGTGTCTTCAGAAGAAAGTGAAGGCGAATCGGAAAAGGAACAAGACTTGCTAGCACAATCGACCCAAAATGATCAAGAGGCCACTGGCGGCGACGCTAGCGATGACAACGACACTGTAGACCGCGAGGAACAAGATGAACGGGAAAGAGACGAGTTTTCTAGAAGGATGCGTGAACGTGGAGACAAGAGCAAGTATAAAAGCTCAACTAGCGGTCGCTACAACGGTCGTGATGATATTGACACGAGCGAAATTGAGGAATTGCGACGGATTTCTCGACAAACATACTTGTCCAAACGTGAAGAGCAAAAGCTATACCTTTTACAGCGTGAGGTAGCAGATCTTGAGGAAGATGTTCGTCGTTACGGTTGGGAGAACCTTACAAAAAAAGAACGAAAAGAAATTGAATACAAGCGAGAGATTCTAAAAATTGCCAATGAGAGAAAACAAGTTGTCTCTGGCGGGGGATATTCTATTCCAGAGGACTATATCACAGAAAAAGGCAAGATTGATCAGAAGAAAAAGGAGGCTGCTTTGCATCACCGGTATCAAGAGCCAGAGAATCAAAAGTCATTGGCTCGATCTGAGCAGGAAGCCTGGGAACAAGAGCAACGTGAAAAAGCCCTAGGTGTGGGCACCAAAAAGCGCGCCGAACCTGAAGAAGATGAGTACGAGTTTGTGTTTGACGAATCTCAGAACATTAAATTTGTCAATGAACCGTCAGCTGCTGCCCCTTCAGCCCGTGAACTTGAAAAAGAACGACTTGAGGCTCAGATTCGAGAAGAAGAACGACGGATAAAGTCAATTGATGATGTGAGAAAGTCCTTACCTGTATATGGTTACCGGGAACAATTTCTTGATGCAGTACGAGAATATCAAGTGTTGATTGTCGTAGGTGAAACTGGATCCGGAAAAACCACCCAGCTGCCCCAATATCTCCATGAGGCAGGGTATACCAAAAATGGGCAAAAGGTCGGGTGTACCCAGCCGAGAAGAGTGGCCGCCATGTCTGTGGCAGCCCGAGTCGCAGAGGAAATGGGGTCGAGAGTGGGCCAGCAGGTCGGATATTCTATTCGTTTTGAAGATAAAACTTCAGAAAAGACAATTCTCAAATACATGACGGATGGAATGCTGCTACGAGAATTCCTCACTGACCCTGAACTCTCTGGCTATTCAGTGATCATGATTGACGAGGCACATGAACGTACATTGCATACCGATGTGTTGTTTGGTCTTGTCAAGGATATTGCTCGCTACCGCCCTGAACTCAGGTTGCTCATCTCTTCTGCGACTGTGAATGCTCAGAAGTTTTCCGAATACTTTGATGATGCACCGATCTTTAACATTCCTGGTAGACGGTTCAATGTGGATATTCATTACACTACCCAACCAGAGGCCAACTACCTTCATGCAGCCGTCACAACGGTTTTCCAAATTCATCTTACCCAAAAAGCGGGTGATATTCTTGTGTTTCTTACTGGACAGGATGAAATCGAGGCCGCTGCTGAGAATTTAGCAGAAACATGCCGCAAACTTGGGAATAAAGTACCTGACATGATAATCTGCCCTATTTATGCCAATTTGCCTCCTGAACTGCAGGCAAGAATTTTCGAACCTACTCCACCTGGAGCGAGAAAAGTGGTGTTGGCTACAAACATTGCCGAAACCTCCATTACTATCGACGGTATCGTGTATGTGATTGATCCGGGCTTTGTCAAGGAAAATGTCTTCAATCCTCGGACTGGAATGGAATCACTAATGGTCACCCCATGCTCCAGGGCTTCAGCCGATCAGCGTGCTGGTCGTGCCGGTCGAGTTGGTCCGGGTAAATGTTTTCGACTGTTCACAAAATGGGCATTTTACAATGAGCTTCCTGCTCACACGACTCCAGAGATTTTACGAACAAACTTGGCAAGTGTGGTTCTCATGCTAATGTCTTTGGGTATTAACAATGTCTTTCAATTCGACTTTATGGACCCGCCTCCCAAAGAAGCTTTGGCAAAGGCAATGGAATTACTATATGCATTAGGAGCGCTCAATGACCGCGCTGCCTTGACCAAGATTGGCCGCCAAATGGCCGAGTTTCCCACAGATCCAATGCTGGCTAAAGCGGTATTGGCAAGCGACAAGTACGGGTGCGTTGAAGAGGTTCTTTCCATCATTGCAATGCTGGGCGAGTCAGGATCTCTATTCTTCCGTCCAAAGGACAAGCGAATGCATGCAGACCGTGCTCGCGAAGCATTTTCCAGATCGGAGGGAGACCATCTCTCGTTATTGGAAATCTGGAACCAATGGGTAGAAACTGGGTATTCTTATCAATGGGCCCAGGAGAACTTTTTACAATACAAGAGTTTGTCTAGGGCTCGGGATGTACGAGAACAATTGGAGCATTTGTGCGAAAGAGTGGAGATTCAAGTGCGTGGAAGTGGCTCAGGCGGTGATGCTCTAGTCAACATCCAAAAGGCCATCTCGGCCGGATTCTTCCCCAATAGCGCTCGTCTCAATCGCACTGGAGATTCATACAAGTCTGTTCGCATGAATCAGACTGTTCACATTCATCCTTCCAGTGTTCTATTTGGCCAGCGTCCCAAATGGGTTTTGTACCATGAATTGGTTCTCACCTCGAAAGAATTTATGAGAAATTGCATGCAACTCAAGCCCGAATGGCTTGCCGAAGTTGCTCCTCACTTTTATAAGGCACGTCTTGCTGATGAAGAGAAAAAAGTCCCAAAGCAAAGGACTTGATAGCTAATAATGTACTAATGAACTATTTTTTTTTTTGTCACCTTCACGAACAGGCATACGGCTGTGCCGTGAAGTGAATATTCAGCAGCGGCATCTTCACCAAAAAGGACTTTCGACTCGTCACATCTGCCGGTCATGGCTTCTTCGTCAGACGTGAGAGAGATGCTAGATTTGCCTCGGGGCAGTCCGACTCCTCGGCCGCCTCCGGCAAAAAAGTTCAAGGCAGATAATAAGAAGCCAGATGGTATGCAACGAGAGCTCTACTCTTTGCTGGGCGAGAACACGCCCCCTATTGCTGTTATTGAGAATAAGTTCAAAGACCGACCTAACTGGCGACAAAAGGTGACCCCGTGGGTATGGGCACCATTTAAGCGATCTAATGATGGTGATGATGACCTGGTTCTTCATCATTGGGTTAGGGGCGCTGCTCCAGACATCAACGAAGAATACCAATTTTGTCGGTACAATACCCAAATAGATGTGCCACAAATTACCAAAGAAGATTACGATGCTGCGTTTCAGGACTCGTCGTGGTCATTTGAAGAGACCAAATATTTATTTGATCTGTGCAGAGAGTACGATTTGAGATGGGTAGTGATTCATGATCGGTACGCGTTCGAAAGGAACAATTTTAACGATTCTGAGCCTGATCATGATGTGGAGATGGAAGAAGCGAATGCGGAAGAAAAAGAAGACTCTAATTCTGCAGAGCCCCAGACTGCAAGCAAGGACAGTGAGAATGAGAAAAAGGAGAATGAAAGTCAGAGTGAACAAGAGTCAACCGGCCAGAGCGATCAAAGCGAAGGCAGCGCCAAGCCAGAGGAAAGTGAATCCTCGACCGCCGTCAAGAAGGAATCTAGTGATGAAAATGGAAAAGCAACAGCAAAGGAAGAAGACGGATCAGACGGTAGAAGTTTAGAGGACCTGAAGGCCCGATTCTACGATGTTTATAGAGCACTGTTTAAGGCTCGCCAGGAGCGAGGCGAAACGCTAACCCCGTCAGAGGAAGATCTGTGGAAGCAGATGAAATACTCTAAAGATAACGAAAAGAAGCGAAAGGCGCATCTCGAAAAGTTGCTCAAGCGAAGCCCTGCCGAAGTGGCGGAAGAGGAAGCATTGGTAATCGAATCTCGAAAGCTGGAAGCTGCTGCGGAGCGAATGCTAGCCGAGCGCAAGGAAATTCTCCGTCTGTTGGACGTTCCTCGACCTACCGGCTCTGTATCCCAGTACCTGTCCAGTCAGGGTCTCGCCCAGCTCACCAATACCTTGCTGTCAGAGAAGGCGCGCAAGAAGAAGGAGTCCACTCCTACTCCTACAACTGCTACCGCTACTGCTTCTACTTCTGCTTCGTCTTCTGCTGCGACCACTGCTAATTCTACTGCCGCCGCCGCTGCCTCCACAAAGTCACAGACAAAGGCTGAAAAGAAAGGCTCTGGGGCCGCTGCTTCCTCAACCGTACAGGCTGCTATTCAGCACAAGCTTTCTGCTCGAGAAGAAACTGCGTATGGAATTAGTTACCACGACAAACTGTCCCCTGGTGTGTACATGCGATCATCTAAGATCACCTCGTACAAGCCATCAGTCCAGGCAAAGGTCACGGCAGCTCTATCTGAGCTAGGACTGCCTCCTCGTCCCGTTATGCCTACAGCAAAGGTCTGTGCCAAGTTTGAGTCTCTCCAGCACTCAATTGGAGTTCTTCTTGAAGCAAAGAGGCAGGCTGACAAGCTTGAAGCTGAACTCAAAGTTGCCCGGGGCAATGCATCCTAACTATTTATAACGAAATTATCATGAACAGTAGACGCTACAATTCGCTAATATAATTACAGCTAGTTTTCGGCTAGTTTACAGCTTGTTTACAGCTTACTTATATAGCTTCTCGAACAACAATGGCTATTTAGGCACTGTATCTTTTTTGACATCGTCATATATACGAAGTTGCAGCGATGTGCATCGGTTGCCATGGTAACCCAGCCGCACTCAAAACACAAACTCTCAAGCCTCCTTGGGCCCCATATGGTGCGGCCGGAGCCAAACCCACCACAGCATCAAAACGACGCGTTTTCACTCCTTTCCTTATCTCAATCGGCACAACCACAGCTAATTGGGTACAATACAACACTGAAAGAATGACCCGACGAGTCAGCTTGACGTCGGGTGTGCCGGAGGATGTGGAAGTGCTCAATACTGTCCAGCGCGAGATTCAAAAGTCTCGAAAAGTCGTTCTAATCACAGGAGCAGGTATCTCGTGCAATGCAGGAATTCCAGACTTTCGGTCTACTGATGGACTGTATAACCTTGTGAAGCAGCGATACCCTGATGCAGCGGTTAAAGGTAAAGACTTGTTTGATACGGTACTGTTTTCAAACTCACGGTCTATCGAGGTATTTTACTCGTTCATGGCAGCGTTGCGACAGCAGATTTTACAGGCCAGGCCCACGTCCACACACCGGTTCATCCACTTTTTAAAGTGTCGCAAGAAGTTGTTACGGTGTTATACTCAGAATATTGATAACCTCGAAGCAAAGGTCGTTCATACCGACAACGACTCGACCACCGAACCGGTCCCCCCTCTGACGGTTGGGGTGGAAGCAAAGCAAAAGCCTGACGTGGTACAACTGCACGGAGATATTGAACGACTGAGATGCATGTTGTGTACCAGACAGTACGAATGGTTCGAAGAGGCAGAGAAATTATGCGCCGAGGGCACCGCTCCTACTTGCCCGTCTTGTATGAATGTTCAACAGGAACGTATTAAAGCCGGAAAACGAGATACGGGAGTGGGATCTCTCCGACCAGACATTGTATTGTATGGAGAGGAGCATCCAGATGGAGACGCAATTGCTCGATGCAGCGCACAGGACCTTCGGGCTAACCCAGACTGTTTAATTATCATGGGCACCTCCCTCAAAGTAACCGGAATTCGAAGGCTAACCAGAACACTTGCCAAAGCAGTCAAGGCCCGAGGGGGAATCTGCGTTCTAGTTAATGCCTCTGACCTTAGTGCCTCGCAATGGGATAATGTTATTGACTATCATATCAAGGGAGACTGTGACGACTGGATCGAAACTTTACGACAGCGGGACTTTTTCAGAATCCAGAAGCGTCTCAACTTTGGTGTCACCAAGCCTTCTCTGGCCCGCCAGAAAAAGGCAAAGGGTGAGGGAAAGAACACAAGCAACACGGATTATCCTTCTGAAGCTGCACGTAAGATGAGCTCGATGGCAAAGAAGATGATTTCACCTCCCTGTACTCCTCAAAAACCTCGACTTCCCACGGCCGCCTTTGGGGTTATTCCTGGAGACGGCAATCCTGAAGAACTCATCCTAACGCCTTCAGGCTCTCCGTCACAGTCACAGACTTCATTCCAGCATCAACAGGTCCTAAAAGATGTCACAAATACTCCTACGAAACGGAAAACTCAATCAGAACCTGAGTACATTGAGTCCAAGAAGGTGTGTCTGGACATGTCGTCGTTGCCCCCTCAGCCAGCCTGTAACCCGTGATGCGCGGCTGCTTATTTTTCACCATCTTCACGACTTCAGCTACACCCGGACCGATCATGTCCTCGGAGCAAGCTCTGCACCTAAACAACGCAGGGCGAGCGGTAGCACAGTTCCCCCAGCTGTCAGCAGCTATACAGGAGCGGTTCCTTGACAGTTGTGCAAATGACTCGCTCAATCTGCCTCAACAGTACTACTCAACGTTTTGCCATCACTGCCGGGTGCCGTTCATACCAGGGTTTACTTTGCATGTCTTTCTCACTCGCGACAATATTTTTCGAACAAAAGGTGGACTAAACAGCCGAGCACGTCGACGAGCATTGAAGAACAAGGGCAAACGATCTCGCCCGCTGCAACTGGTTTACAAGTGTACTAATTGTGGAGTTCCTTCGTGGACTAAAGTGGACATGCCTAAACCTCAGCCCAATGTGCCCGCGAGCAAGACCGCTACTGACGTTGTGACCCCTACAGGCTCATCGTCTGGAGAAAGTGCAAAGTCCAGAGCCAAGAACCGTAAAAAGAAGTCATCGTTACAGCAGCTTGTCAAACAACAGAAGCAAGCGAACGCTTCTGGGCCCGCTCGCCTTGACCTATCCGACTTTCTCAAACCTTCTTGACCATCTTGACTGTGGTTTCTTACGCGTATTGAATACTGATATTTGGGCTAACATTTTAACGACCTGCATTTCTTGCCTAATGACTAGACATCTCTTTGATTTTTATTTTATTTTTTATGACAATAGAAACAATAAGTTCTACAATTCAATTAATTATAAGATCAATAAACAATGTTCAAAATAAAAGAAGAATAAAATCCTAGAAAGCTACATTTTTATCACACCAACATGGCGGCTGCTAACACTCCCGCCAGCATCTTTCCGGAGAAGGGCACTCTAGGTCGACTTGCCGCGCCTTGAACGACAGGATATGAAGCTGTGGCAGGAGGTGCCACTTGGACAGGCGTACAGTCTTCTCCCTGGCATTCTCCAGGAGCAGTCTGAGCCATGACAGTTGTGTATGGAGTACACTCTTCCTCAGTACAGTTGCTTGGTGGCTGGACTACCGAGGTGACCGAGGAGACCATAGGGGGGTTGGATGGTAAAGTCTCTGCCATAGCTGGACTAGCGCCCATATTCACAGTTGTCTCCGGCGAAGGAGGCATCTTCGATGAGCATTGTCCTCCCTTGCAGATGACTGTGATTTTACCTCTGCTAGTTGGTACAGGGGCATTGGTAGCAGGCGGTGCCGCCGTCTGAGCTTCACCGGGTTGGCGTGTAGTACACTCTCCCTTGTGGCATACCACAGTGATGCGTTTTGGAGATCCCGTATTTCCTACAGCGTTGGAATGCGACGGTGTGACCCGAACAGTGCGGACGGTAGGCGTGCACGTTTCATGTTCACACTCCACTCCATGACTTTCAATGATCGTTTCCGCGCCAGAGGCCCCTGACGAAGCTGCTGGAGCACCTCCTGCTGGAGCAGCTTCACTAGGAATCTCCTGTCCGGGCTGCATTGTTGTGCACTGGCCGTTTCGACAGATGACCGTGATTGGTGGACCTCCAGAGCCAGTGACGGTGTTCTGGATATTCTTGGTCACTCCAACCGTCGTGGTTTGCTCGACGGTAATCACTGGGCAAGGAACTGTCACTGTGGCAGTGAAGGTGCGAGTGGTGCCTTGCTGGGTCACTGTGGATACTCGCCGGACAGTAGTCATTGACACTTTAGTTAGTAGCTGGATAACCTTTCACCTTGTTTGCAAAACTTACCTGTGTTGGGTGGGACCTGTGGAGTCACAACTTCGGGAGGCAAAGTAACCGTTGGTGCTGCCATAGTTACCGTCACCTCGTTCACCTGAGTATTACTCTCGGAAACCACAGTCTGTGGAGCGACAATTGTTGTCAAAGGAACAACAGCTAAAATTAGTATCAGTCTTTCATCATCATTTTTTCATCACAAGAAACTTACCAGTCGGAAGACTACTTCCTGATACGACGGGTACTGTAATTACAGTCGATGGACTGACGCATCCAGCTGCAACACATGGAATTGTTACCGTAGAGTACTCGGAAGCACTAGGCTGAGCGGATCCGGTGGATTCAACTGATTCGACAGTTGCCTCACTGGCACTGGAAGGAGCCTCTTCAGGTTGCGAGGATCCAGGAGCAACTGGAGTTGGAGTTCCAGCTGTATTCGAAACTGGTACAGTCTTAACAACCATTGATGAGACACAAGAAGCCTCCGTGCACGATTCTGTGACTGTAGTGAATTCATTGACATTGGAACCTGGCACAGTTGCAATGGAGCTCTCATGGATAGTCTCAACTTCCGGTGCAGCTGGAGTACCAGCTTCACTCTGCACAATTGTAGTGGCTCCAGGAGCTGCTGGAGTTCCTGGAGCACCTTCACTCTGCACGATAGTGGTTGCACCAGGAGCAGCTGGGGTTCCTGGTGCATTGGTAACTGGCACGGTCTTTACGACCATTGATGACACGCAAGAGACCTCTGTACAAGACTCCGTGATCGTTGTAAACTCATTAACGTTAGAGCCAGGCACAGTTGCAATGGAGCTTTCATGGATGGTCTCGATCTCTGGTGTGGGGGAGCCTGGTACAGCTTCACTCTGTACGATAGTGGTTGCTTCAGGGGCTGTTGGAGTTCCTGGAGCAGCTTCACTCTGTACAATCGTAGTGGCTCCAGGAGCTGCTGGAGTTCCAGGAGCATTAGTAACCGGTACAGTCTTGACAACCATCGAAGAGACACAAGAAGCCTCCGTGCACGATTCGGTGACTGTAGTAAATTCATTGACATTGGAACCTGGCACAGTCGCAATAGAGCTCTCATGGACGGTTTCAACTAAGGGTGTGGGAGATCCAGGAGCAGCTTCACTCTGCACAATTGTAGTAGCTTCAGGAGCAGCCGGAGTTCCAGGAGCAGCTTCACTCTGCACAATTGTAGTAGCTCCAGGAGCTGCTGGAGTTCCCGGAGCATTGGTAACCGGTACAGTCTTGACAACCATTGATGAGACACAGGAGACCTCTGTACAAGACTCCGTGATGGTTGTAAACTCATTAACGTTGGAACCTGGCACAGTTGCAATGGAGCTCTCATGGATGGTCTCAACTTCCGGTGCAGCTGGAGTACCAGCTTCACTTTGCACGATTGTAGTGGCTCCAGGAGCTGCTGGAGTTCCAGGAGCATTAGTAACCGGTACAGTCTTGACAACCATCGAAGAGACACAAGAAGCCTCCGTGCACGATTCGGTGACTGTAGTAAATTCATTGACATTGGATCCAGGTGCAGTTGCAATAGAACTCTCATGGATGGTCTCAACTAATGGTGTGGGGGATCCAGGAGGAGCTCCGCTCTGTACAATGGTGGTTGCTCCAGGGGCCGCTGGAGTTCCGGGAGCATTAGTAACCGGTACAGTCTTTACGACCATCGACGAGACACAAGAGACCTCCGTACATGACTCGGTTATAGTAGTAAAGGCGTTAACGTTTGAACCCAGAGCTGTAGCGACGGAACTCTGGACGACAGTTCCCACTTCAGGACTGGCCGGAGTGCCTGGAGCTGGAGTGCCTGGAGCTGGAGTGCCTGGAGCAGGAGTACCAGGAGCAGGAGTTCCGGGAGCAGGAGTTCCGGGAGCAGTTCCCACTTCAGGATTGACCGGAGTGCCAGGAGCCGGGGTACCTGGAGCAGGAGTACCTGGAGCAGGAGTACCTGGAGCAGGAGTACCTGGAGCAGGAGTGCCTGGAGCAGGAGTTCCCGGAGCAGGAGTTCCCGGAGCAGGAGTTCCCGGAGCAGGAGTGCCCGGAGCTGGAGTGCCCGGAGCAGGAGTTCCCGGAGCAGGAGTTCCGGGAGCAGGAGTTCCGGGAGCAGTTCCCACTTCAGGATTGACCGGAGTGCCAGGAGCCGGGGTACCTGGAGCAGGAGTTCCCGGAGCAGGAGTACCAGGAGCTGGAGTTCCCGGAGCTGGAGTGCCCGGAGCAGGAGTTCCCGGAGCTGGAGTGCCTGGAGCTGGAGCAGCACTTGGGACAGCCATTGAACCTGTAACTGGGATTGTTGACATAACCATGGAAGATACGCAAGTCTCCATAGTACAAGGTACAAGAGTGGTAACGCAAGGAACTGTCACTACCTCACTTGCTCCGCTGCAAGTGCTAGCTGTACAAGGAATTGTGATTGTCATCGAAGACAACTCCGTTAATCCAGTTGCTGGTACTACTGGTGTTCCAGTCTTTATAGATGGTTGTGGGTTGGCAGATCTGGTAACCACAACTTGCGGCGAGACACAAGTACCCTCAGTGCATGGGATAGTCTCAGTGAAAAACTCAGCTGTGTTTGGCAGACTCTCCGTAGCAATGCCAGTTTGAATAACAGTACCAGCACTGGCTGGCCTTGTAACCACAACCTGAGACGACACACAAGTGCCCTCAGTACATGGAATGGTCTCGGTAACAAACTCAGCAGTATTCGGAAGACTCTCAGTAGCAATTCCAGTCTGAACAACTGTTCCGGCACTAGCTGGTCTAGTAACGACGACTTGTGACGAGACGCAAGTACCTTCAGTGCATGGAATAGTCTCAGTGACAAACTCAGCGGTATTTGGTAGACTCTCGGTAGCGATACCAGTCTGAATGACAGTGCCGGCACTAGCTGGTCTAGTTACCACAACTTGTGACGAGACACAGGTACCCTCAGTGCATGGAATAGTCTCAGTGAAAAACTCAGCTGTGTTTGGTAGACTCTCTGTAGCAATGCCAGTTTGAATAACAGTACCAGCACTGGCTGGCCTTGTAACCACAACCTGAGACGACACACAAGTGCCCTCAGTACATGGAATGGTCTCGGTAACAAACTCAGCAGTATTCGGAAGACTCTCAGTAGCAATTCCAGTCTGAACAACTGTTCCGGCACTAGCTGGTCTTGTAACGACGACCTGTGACGAGACGCAGGTGCCCTCAGTGCATGGAATGGTCTCAGTGACAAACTCAGCGGTGTTTGGCAGACTTTCAGTAGCGATACCTGTCTGAATAACTGTTCCCGCTGGGTTACTGACAATAGCCGAGCTGAGCTGCGTAGGCACAATGGAGCCTATAAGCGGAATTGTCGAAACAACCATGGATGATACACAAGTCTCCATAGTACATGGGACAAGAGCGGTTACACAAGGGACTGTAACTACCTCACTTGCTCCACTGCAGGTGCTAGCTGTACAAGGAATTGTGATTGTCATCGAAGACAACTCCGTTAATCCAGTTGCTGGTACTACTGGTGTTCCAGTCTTTATAGATGGTTGTGGGTTGGCAGATCTGGTAACCACAATTTGCGGCGAAACGCAAGTACCCTCAGTGCATGGAATAGTCTCGGTCACAAACTCAGCGGTGTTTGGCAGACTCTCCGTAGCAATGCCGGTCTGGATTACAGTACCAGCACTGGCTGGTCTAGTTACCACAACCTGAGATGAGACGCAAGTGCCTTCAGTGCATGGAATGGTCTCGGTGACAAACTCAGCTGTGTTTGGTAGACTCTCAGTAGCGATGCCAGTCTGGATTACAGTACCAGCACTGGCTGGTCGAGTGACCACAACCTGAGACGAGACGCAGGTGCCCTCAGTGCATGGGATTGTCTCGGTCACAAACTCAGCGGTGTTTGGCAGACTCTCAGTAGCGATACCAGTCTGAATAACTGTACCAGTATAAGGAGTAGTCAATGGTATTGTCGAGAGAACCATTGACGATGTACATGTCTCCAGAGTGCAGGGCACGAGAGTCGTTACACAGGGTACAGTAACGACCTGACTTTCGCCGGAGCATGTAGCAGCAGTACAGGGCAATGTCAGAGTCATGGAGCCGGTCTCAGTCAAACCTGTGGGCTGGGACACCGAAGGCTCGCCTGCGGTTACAGATGATCCGAACAGTGTCACTGGAACGGTTTCCTCAACCACCGAGTTTGGACATTCAGGTCCTGTACAGGAAACAGTCGTTACCTTGTTCGTAACTGGCACTTCAGTGACCTTGAGCGAATACGTACAAGTAGCCTCCGTGCAAGGCATCGTCAAGGTCACATACGATTGAGGAGGCTCAACGGTAACATTAGAAACGTGTGTTTCCGTTACTAATGCACTATTCATTTCGGTAAACGTTGGACAATTGGTATCAGTGCATGATACTGTCTCTGTCACTCCTGCAACACCAGTGTTACTTACTGTAACAAAAGAGTTTTCAGTGACCGTAGATGCTGCCACAGATCCAAGTCCATTTGTTGCAGTAACTGGTGAAGGGGTTACTGTGACAGCTGGAGCAGTAGCCAGGTCTGTAGCAATTGGAATAGTGGTTGTGTATGAAGCTCCAGTGCAGGTACTCATTACGCAAGACAGAGTAACGGTAATGCATGGTTCTGTAGCTGTAAGCGATGCTACCGGCAAAGTACCAACAATACTAGAAGACGGACATCCAGGTAGAGTGCAAGGTACTGTGACAGATGTCATTGCTGCTTCCTCACTGGAGATTGGCGACGATACTCTTGAGCTTTGATTAGATCGCTTCTAATGAATTCCATTCTGGTTTGAACTTACCTGTTAGTGCCAGGTTCATTAGCACTTGCAGTGATAGAACTGGTTGTGGGTCTTTGTTAGTAACTGGTTATCCAATAAGGATAGAATGTTCAACTTACGTCTCCAAGCTTTCTGAAGGAATGGTCGTACTTGAACCACCACCAGTCTCAGTTCCTGGGAATGATGGAGTCAGGATGTTGAAAGAAATTGTGGATCCATTGGTCACAGTCAGAGCGTTGAAACTGCTTGACATAGTAGAGCTTCTGTTCGAAGGTGGCTCTGCCGAAGTGACATTTGCAGAACTTGTCGATACGATGCTCGAGGTCACAGGGGCACTAGCAGAAGTAACATTTACCAGTGTACTTGACGGCAGCACACTCGAGTTCGCAGAGACCCTAGCGGACGTGACATTCGCGAAGCTGCTGGAAGGTGCAGTGCTTGAATTCATCGCAGAAGCTGTTGAACGTATGCTGCTGTTACCAGTAAGCGAATCCGTAGCATTCGTAAGTCCTGTGTCGGTGGCAGAAATACTAGTTGAATTTGAGGGCCATGGGCAGAATGGTAAATCTTGACGCTTCATATTGGGATTAGACCAATCGAATGTCAGTGGATCGATGCAAGTCTCAGTGGGAACAGAAACGGAGGAGTTTGAGCTTACGCTAGGCATCATCGTAATGCTAGAATTCGATGAAATGGACACTGAGTTTGTCGAGACACTTGCAGAAGTAGCGTTGACGAAGCTGCTAGTAGGTGCAACGGTCGAATTGACTGACGAAGTTGCAGACGTAACATTCGCGAAGCTGCTTGTAGGCAGTACACTCGAGTTCGCGGAAACGCTAGCAGACGTAACATTAGCGAAGCTGCTGGAAGGCAGTACACTCGAGTTCGCAGAGACACTAGCAGATGTGACATTCGCGAAACTGCTGGAAGGTGCAATGCTCGAATTGGTCATGACACTAGAAGATGTCAAATTTCCAGGGTCTAACACAGATGAAGAAACATTCGCAAACGTGCTTGAAGGCATAACACTCGAGTTTGCAGAAGTTCTAGCAGAAGTAACATTCGCAACGCTGCTGGAAAGTGCAATGCTTGAATTTGTAGGGTCAGCGCTCACAGAGGAGATATTGGCAACTGTACTTGACGGCAGAACGCTCGAGTTCGAAGGGATACTAGTAGAAGTGACGTTTGCGATGCCACTCGATGCAATCATGCTGGAGTTCACAGGAGCACTAGCCGAGGTAGCATTGACTAAGCTACTTGAAGGTGTCATGCTCGAATTGCTGAGTGACTTAGCAGAGGTAAAGTTAGTTGGGTCAGCAGTCGCCGAAGTAACATTCGCTAAGGTGCTTGGAAGCACGACACTCGAGTTCGAAGACAAACTAGCAGAAGTAGCATTGACAGAGCTTCTTGAAGTTGCAATACTTGAGTTAGTCAGAATACTGGAAGACGTGAGGTTTGCGATGCTACTCGACGATGCAACTGTAGAGTTAGCGAGGGCACTAGAGGATGTAACGTTCGCACTGTTAACGCTAGAGCTCCTCGCAGAAGATGTAGAACTCACTCTGACAAGACTGCTGTTACCAGTAAGTGAGCCCGTAGAATTGGTAAGGCCAGTGTCAGTAGCAGATATACTGGTTGAATTTGAGGGCCATGGGCAGAATGGTAAATCTTGACGTTTCATGTTGGGATTAGACCAGTCGAATGTCATTGGATCGATACAAGTCTCTGTGGGAACAGAGGCGGAGGAGTTCGAGCTTACGCTAGGTGTCACCGTATTGTTTGCACTTGATGAAATAGATCCGAATGTTGTCGAATTGGGTGTCATAGAAGCAGTACTGTTAATAGAATCTGGAAGACTTGTACTGTTCAGTTGAGTAGATGAAAGGCCAGTCGTGGTTCTCATCGCAGAGGCAGTGTTATTGCTTGCGGACACCGTCATGGATACATTTGTTCCAGCTCCTGAAGCTGTAGAAGTGCCCAAACTCGACGAACGGGTGGATGTAAGAGCACTGCTGTTGATAGAAGCAGACACAGCACTGCTGTTCAAAGAGCTCTGAGGGGAAGTGGAACTACTCTGCAGTGTCACATTTGTCGGGCCCACAGACTGAGAGATGACAGAAACGGGTAGAGAGCTAGAATTCACCAATGACACTGGATCTGAAGAACTGGCTGCAATTAACGAACTTAAACTTGTATTCATCGAACTTGTCGACGATAACAGCGAAGAGGAATTCGCAGAATCTATGTTAGTCAAATTTCAAAGGTAACAGTTCGTCTTTTAACTTACTAGTTGCCGTTTGGATATTGCTGGAGTTCGATCTCGTCGAAAGTAGACCCGAGCTTGAATTCGATGATGTAGGCAAAGTCTGAATTGTAGAAGAATTGAGTGTTGGAGCCATTGAACCTGCCGAACTGCTTATAGCACTCGAAGGCGATTGAATCGATGAATTAGATGCCGTGGGTATACTGGAAAGTGACGAGTTTGAAGACGCACTAGAACTCAAAGAATTTGAAGAGCTCAGTGCTGGAGTACTAGAATTTACCGCAGTAGAAGAATAGTCCAGGCGAGAAGAGCTCACAGTAGATGACAATAAACCCGAAGAATTCGCACTCGAGCCCAACCCTGTCGATGATGCCAGAAGGGAAGAGTTGGAGCTCGCGATAGAACTCGAGCCCAATTGCGTAGACGATCCCACAAGGGAAGAGTTAGATGTCGCAGTAGAACTCAGTACAAATGTGGATGAATTCGAACTTGTGCTGAATAAAGAACTTTGAGAACTTTCAGTAGAAGACAGCGTCGATTGGGTAGAATTTGAGCTCGACGGTAGTACCGAGCTGGAGCTGGAGCTGGAAGTAGTAGCCGACGAGGTAGCCCCAGTAGAAGAAGTTATAGTTCCCGAAGAAAATGTCGACGAAGAAGTAGATGAATTCGTGTAAGCGCTAGACGAGTTGAGAGCCGCCAAGCCATTGAAGCTCAACGACCCCATTGGTTCGCCAGTGTTCGAAATTATAGACGAAGAAGCGATTGAATTGGTGGTGAAAGCAGCACCAACTAAGTTGGTATTTGTGGAGACATCGACAGTCCCTACCGTAGATACAACGACCGGGTCAGATGCAGCTTGACGCCTAGCAAAACCGTAAACTCTCTCCAGTAGCCTGTTGGCACCAGAATCTCGGACATTTGCTTCGGGATCAAGTGCAGCAGCCGGTAAGGAAAATCCTAATCCGAACAGGACTAGTTTCCACAAATTGGGGCAATTGCCTGGTACCTCCATGACTGCTCACGCACCCAAAATTATTATCGACCTTGTAAATTGTTTTTGCGACTCGTAGCGAAAGGATTTTTTTTCTTTTCTTTTCGGTTCAGTCCTTAGAACAAAAAAACGCTTTTCAAAAGATTGAGAAGGACGATAGCTAGTTAATGTTAAAGGCGAAGGAGCGCTTTTTTATCTTGTAGAACCATTGTGCCAATTGAAACTCTCTTTGTATTCGCAGCTGATTCTACTTGTGTAATAATGGTATAACACATGCAGATGTGGTTGTGTCATGCAAATTGGCGGCAGAACGAGGGGATAGGCCCCCTCTAAGCTTCTATATTCAGACACAATGCGCTCGACCAGGCAGGCGTCAATTGGACTGGGCAATTTTTTCTCTGGCGCATAATTGTAATAGATCGCCTTGTGGTCGGATTTGAGTGTGACTCCAGTTTTAATATTATAATATCAGATAGCAATTGAGTTATTATCTCGCCGACAGCAACCCCCCCCCCCACAACGACTCTTCGGTAGTACTGATTTTAATCCTTTCGTTACCACCATGTCACCTAATCTCCCATCCACATTCTCTTCGTCTCTGATTTGGTTATCATCAGGAGAGCATCTCTCTTTGGTCTCACCGACTCAAAGTCATTATAAGCGTGTTTGTGGGAAAAGCAGTCTCACTAGAGGATAACCTTAAAAAGGCAGATGGCGGGATTCAATTAAAGTTTACCCTACACATGGCCAGCCAGATAGCACCAGTGCTTAACCTTTTTTTGGCTACAATAATGAAGTGTGGGAGAAGCAAATATAGAACTCAATCAGCGAGAAAGATGTGCATCGCGTCGACGGAAATAGTTGATCCCCGAACAAATGACAGTTGCTAACTTAACTTGTTATCTGTCTTTGGATATTTTCCAAAGTTTTCCAAAACTTGCCTGCTCCCCCCAATTATCAACCTCATGTTCCAGCTCCTTGCACACAACCGCCGGAGCCAACCTCCTTCTTCCAATGTTCCCTGCAGCCAGACTCTGCACATCAGCTTCCTCCACCCATGCTCTGCCGGCATTCCCTATACTGCCAAACGCATTGCCTATCACACTTCGGACGCACAATACGCAATCACCGGCGATAACGCTACGCCCCCTTTGACAACGGAACCGCTATTTTTTTTCCTTTCAACACTGCCCCTCCGAGTCAACTTGTCAGAAGACAAAAGCTCCAGAATCGGCACCTTTTGATACCTGTGTATTTGTTTCCTTTGTCTCTTGTTCTGACCAAAACTCTTTCTGGGGTCAGGAACCACTACTCTTTTTTTGCCGATTTTTTCACTCTGGACTGCCGGATATATTCTTTACCCCTCTCACGGACCATTTGAGATAAGCTTTCGTTCCCACACTCCTTGAACATGAACGTAAAATCAACCGACAAGGACCGTCTACTGGCATCGCGTTATGCACAGAACAAATGCCGAGCCCTGGTCTCCAGCTCTTTCCAAGATGACCTGGATCCGGAGGATTATAGCGTGGATCCGAGTTCGGCCCGGCTCGGCCATGGGGACGATCTGGAAATCAAGAAGGAGCTCTCAGAAATGGATGAAGATGAGCTCATGCTAACCTCTGACAAGGGCAAGCAGCTTACAGCCAAGGAGCGTCGCCAGCTTCGCAACCGAGTCTCTGCGCGTCAGTTCCGCCTGCGTCGCAAGGAGTACATCACCCATCTTGAAGGATTGGTGGGTGATATGACAAACAAGGTTCGCGACCTTAACAAGTCAATGCGATCTCTACGTGATGAGAACCAGTCTCTAAAGGAGAAGGTGGCCATACTTGAAGGCAGGAGTCCCCCTCTTCGCATGACTCCTGGCTCTGAGACGAGTCAGCTGGGTCCGGATTTGAGCCCTGCTGCCCTTAGTCCGTCCCACCCTGGCTACCAGGGAGGCAGCAGCACCAAACATTTGACTACAGGCTCCGTTTCGTCCGGGTCGATGGTTTCCCCTGAGGGAATGCCAGCTCTTATTGTGACCCCAGGCAATGCTCCTGCTGCTACCCAGCAGCAGCCTGCTGACGATATGATGTTCCATGACTTAGCTCCCACTAACCCCCCACAGGAGCTCAGAAGCCCCCAGCCTGTTACTGGCGTCCACCAGGGGTACAGTTCTGGCTCCAATGTGGCTCCAAATGTTGTATCCCACGGATCTCACGGACCTCACCGACCATCACAGCCAATTTCGAACATGGGCAATCCTCAGCACCATCCTCAGCACAACAACTTTGGGAATCCTTATGCCAATAACGGGGGGAACGATGGAGGTGTGCGCATGAGCCCCAACGTGGCTAATCTGCTACCTCAATACAATTGGTCTTATGATTGGCCTCTGGCATACGATAATTCTCAATTGGGTCAAGACAACCACTACAATCACCAACAAGCGCAGCAGCCCGGACAGCCGCAACCGCAGCAGCAGCAACAGCAACAGCAGCCCATTTTGGGGGCTCCTTCCACCTCAATTTACAGGTCCTTCCTGCCTGAAATTGAAAAGCCTGTAGAGGACAACGCTACCACAGAGCAGGACTCTGATGGTGCCACCCCGGCTTCAGAACAGCAGCAGCAGACAGACAATTCTGTCAATGACTCTGCCACCCAGAGTGAGACCCGACTTCGACTGGCCCTAGAGGCAGCCGAGAATATGTTCCGCCAGTTGGACTCTCAGCTCGCTAACCTCCAGCTCTGAGCGAACTGGGCCCTTTTATTTATTTTTGATAGTCCTCTGTGGAGCTAGATACGCATTCAGTGTCAAGTTGAGTTTGTTTTTTAGAGTTATTTGCTTTCTTGTAGTTTTGTACATGATTTTGGACTGAGATTGATTCTTCAGCTAATTGATTATTTTTCTGGTTCCTCGAGGAATTATTAGTTAAATCCGGCCGATTCCATCAAGCGCTCACGTGAGCCTTCTGGAATATTCCCCAAGATGAATCAATGAAAAACGATTATGGGCGCTAGCCTTTCGATTTGATTTGACAAGATACATTTACGGCACGGTCAGGGCAGGTAACAAAAAAGACAAACAAGCAGGATTTGCCCATAGGTTTTTTTTTTTTGTTCACAATTTGTTACTAGCATTTTGGTGAGCGTTTGATTTTTCGTGGTATTATCATCCCCCCTTGCTCCCCTTGACTATCTTTTTTTGACCGTTTCGGGCATTGCCTCTAATTAGGACCTCTACGAGAGGAAATCATATATCTGACTATTCATCATGACCGTTGACGCACAGGAATTTAAAGAGAAGGGAAATGCCTTCTATAAGAGTGGTGACTATGGCTCAGCCATCGAGCAGTATAGCCAGGCCATTCAAGCTGATCCCACCAACCCAATTTACTATGGAAACCGGTCCATGGCGTATTTGCAGAATAAGCGATACCAGCAAGCTTTGACAGACAGTCTGGAAGCTAACAGACTTGCCCCAGACGTGCCTAAGACTTTGCTGAGACTGGGAAAGATTTACACTGCCCTGGGCCGATGTGACGAGGCCCTCGAGATGTTCAAAAATGTAGAGAACGGCCAGTCGTCGCCAGATGCGTTCCATGCTCATGAAATGGCCCATTCTCTTCAGCAGGCTAAGGCCATGCTGGAAACAAACCCTTCGCTCGGAATTCACTCGCTAGACGCTGCCGAACGATATCTTGGTGCTGGCGTGCAACCACCCCGTTCATGGCTTCTGCTTCGAGCAGATATGCTCCTTCGAGCCGGGAACGAGGATCAGGCTACCTCCGTAGTTATGAGTCTCCTGCGAGAGGACTCTCAGGACCCCGAGGCCCTGTCCATTCGAGGCCGTTTGCTGTACTCTCAGGGCGAGACTGCCAAGGCCACTGCTCACTTCCAAGAAGCCCTGCGATGCGACCCCGACAACTCGACCGCTCGCCGACTGCTGAAAATGTCAAAGGAGCTCGAAAGACTGCGAACGGAAGGAAACAATGCGTTCAAGGTTGGAAATCTAGACATGGCACACCAACTTTACTCTCAGGCCATTGAGGTCGATCCCACCAATCGAAGCATCAACGCAAAACTATACTCCAACAGAGCCACTGTAAACGTGCGCCAGGGTAAATATGAAGAAGCACTCAATGACTGTGACAAGTCGTTGGAGTTGGACCCTGACTTTGTCAAGGTCAGAAAGACTAAGGCCCGTGTGCTGGGTAAGCTCGACCGATGGGAAGACAGTGTAAGAGAGTTCCAGGCCGTGCTTGAGGCCGACTCTGCCGATCAGAGCATTCGAACCGAGCTACGTGAAGCAGAGCTTGAACTTAAAAAGGCCCAGCGAAAGGATTATTACAAGATTCTTGGAGTATCTAAGGATTGCAATGACGTTGAACTCAAAAAGGCTTACCGCAAGAAGGCTCTGCAATTCCATCCTGACAAGAACCCCGACAACCCAGAGGCTCAAGAGAAATTCAAGGACGTCGGAGAGGCATACGAGACCTTGTCAGATCCTCAGAAGCGAGCGCGATATGATTCTGGTGTAGACCTTCAGGATCCCAGCGACATGTTTGGTGGCATGGGTGGCATGGGCGGCATGGGCGGCATGGGTGGAATGGGTGGAATGGGCGGCATGGGCGGTGGCATCGACCCAGAAGTGCTGTTCCAGATGTTCGGTGGTGGTGGAGGCCCTCAATTCTCCTCTTTCGGAGGTGGTGGACCTCAGTTTTCATCATTTGGAGGCGGTGGACCTCAATTCTCTTCATTTGGCGGAGGTGGCCATCCTTTTGGTGGTCAAGGCTTCCGAGGATTCTAATTCCATCATGACATGTATATTAAATGACTACAACTTGGATAGAGGAATGATACTTTTGCACAAAGACAAATTCAAAGACATCTATTAAAAAGGATACAGGTTATATTTATTTGCTTTCTACAGACAGCTTGTTGTCATGAGACATTAAAAGGTCTTCTCTAGGGGGCGGTTTTTTTGTTTTTTTGTTTATCATGAGTATATATGTCAAATGATGATTTAGACAACCACCTCTGACCACAGTGGCTCATTAACCACAACAAAAGGAGTTGAGTTTTGACCAGAACCCTTTGCGCTCTTGCCCATTCTGCTGAGAGTGATACGCAGCCTGCTGCTGTTGCAAATAAATATTGGAATTGGCGTTAGTACTGGGCTGCTGTTGGGAGGACTGGTTGTGGTACCCTCCATGTGCTCCTCCAGGTTGGTGACCTTGAGGATATGCATTGGCGTAGGTCGAGAGCATTTGGGCTGAGTTGGTGTAATGGGCCTGGTTGGAGGAGCCTCCAGGGGTACCGACAGGTTGCTTTACAGACAGACGGCGCTGGTCCTGTACCCCAGAAGAAGCAGGTACAGACCCTTGAGGTGGAGGGGGCTGGGAGTTGCGACCCCGACGAGATTTGGATGCGTGACGAATCAATGCTGGGTTAGGGGCTGGAGGCTGAGAGGAGTTGAGTCGACCAGGGGTCAGAGCACCCTGCGATTGGCGGTTCTGAGGGGGGTAGGCGTGTCCATATCCGTGAAGGTTAGGCTTCTTGTTAGTAGCAGCGTCCCATCCTTTACCTCCGTTGAGCTTCATCCAATCGTATTCACCATCCTCCATTTCACCAGTGGCCTTGAGAGCCTGAGAGAACAAATCACGAAGATAGTCATAGTCAGGAGTCTCTTCAAAACCCAGGTTACGAACGTAGCTCAAGTATCGTTCCATTTGCTCGGGGAAGCCCTCGCAAAGGTCCTTGATGGCGGTGGTCTGCTTCTTTTCACCAATCTTTTCGTATTTTTGCTTGTTTGTAGCGGCCTTGAGTCCTTGCCATGGCAGACCTCCTCGCAAAAAGTACATAAACACGTGTCCCAGGGCCTCGAGATCATCACGTCGCGACTGCTCCCTACCCAAATGGGTATTGATACTCATGTAACGGGCGGTACCGGACAGGGACTTGCGCTCCCGGTAAGGAATGTGCTGCTTGGTCTTGGGATCCCGGTACTGCTTTGCCATTCCAAAGTCCACCACGTAAATGAGATTGGCGGTCTTTGTACCGGGCTTGCCAATGAGAAAGTTGTCAGGCTTAATGTCTCGGTAAATGAGGTTCTTCTCATGGATAGTCTGTACTCTAGAGATCATTTGTTTGGCGACCATGACTACAGTCTTGAGGGAGAAGCGACGGCCACACCAGTCAAACAAGTCTTCAAGCGAAGGGCCGAGGAGGTCAATGACCAGAATGTTATGAAGTCCTTCTTGACCGAAATAGTACACGTTAGGAATACCTACGCACCCGACCAGAATCTTGTAAGTACGATACTCATCACGAAGTTGGGGAGCATCTGACTTTCGAGGTTCAAACTTGATGGCCACTTGCTGGTTGTTAAGGAGATTTGTTCCTTCAAAGATAACTCCGAACGATCCCTCACCAATTTTCTTGCCCACTCTATAGTGCACTCCCACTACGTTGGATGATTGAATGTGGGACGAGGACATTGTTAGCTTGGTTTGTTTCGTCTGTTAAATGACTAAATGCCGGCTGCTACACCCTGATCAAGGGGGGGGTTTACACTGGCCAAAAGGTCCGAGCGGGTAAAAGGCGCAAGCACGCCAGTTAGTTGGTTATATAAACAAGTTCAAATCGACTGCGGCCCAGCGGGCTATCCGAGCGAACAGCAGAACAGCAAACACTAGCAAACCGCGAAAAGGGGGAAGAGGGAGAAAGAAGGGGAGGAGAAGAGAAAATAAGTGTTGGGAGACAGCCGACGCAAGGCGTTAGCCAGCCAGGATAATAAAGCACA